>JAABOM020087568.1:0-73200 GCA_011800125.2 Solanum clarkiae | reverse complement strand
TATAGGAATTAGTTCTCTAACCGATACGGGACTTAATGGAGCCCTTTTACAAATAATCTCTCATGGATTTATTGGTGTTGTACTTTTTTTCTTGGCGGGAACGACTTATGATAGAATCCGCCTTGTTTATCTTGACGAAATGGGCGAAATAGCTATTCCAATGCCAATATATATATATATATTTTAAATGCTTAATATATATTGTCATAAAATCACTTATTTTCTTGAGATTACAATGACCAGATGTCATTGAAATATTTCAAAATCTACATTCAAAGTTTAAATACGGGGGAAAGTGATGACATTTCTAAGTAGTATATTAATTTTTTACTATATTGGATGTGTAATTATTTTTTATTGTTGTTATTACGTTATAGTTTATTGTTATACGCAATTTGTTAATTAATTTGTTGCATTCTTTCTCTTAATTAGTATTCATTTGTTAATATATCATCATGTGTAGTTGTATAAATATTATTAATATTGTGTTGAAGATAAAATTCATTTAATAGCGTGATTATCAAGTGTTATAAAGAGGTGTTATTTTATATTTGTAATGATATTTAATGTTTAGAACTCAATTAGATGTTTAAAGAAAGAAAGAATAGTTTACTGATTTTTGTACCATGACGAAAGAATGTAATTGTAAACAAATTTGACCAACAAAATAGAAAAAAGTATTAATGTAAAGAAAATCATCAATAGTCTTTCCTGTTGATGCTATGACAATAAATAATGGACATCATTTAAATACAATTTTCTTTTAAATATTTATACTTAAAATTTACTATGTACATCATTCTAATGACGATTATCATTAATATTTGTTATTTGATCATTATATGTAATATATTTTTATATTAAAATATTATTACTCAATATTTGAGTATGAGTATTATAAGGAGGTTATTTCATAAAGAGTACTTTTATAGTGAATGTTAATACTGTTATATGTAAAATATTGTTATAGCACAAAAAATAAAACATGAAAAATAGTTTAGAAGAAAATTAGGCCGTTATAATGAAATATATTGTTATAATGAATGATGGTTAAGTAGAGGTGTGAGTGTATGTCAAAGACTTAATTTGACTAATTCTTTGATTTAAGTATGTATATTTTAGTAGCATAATTTAGCGTGAACATTATGAGCAACATCATTTATGGTGAAAAATATTTCATGCCTTTAACGTTTCTATTTTATCTTTGCGGAAGTATAACCTTTTTCTTTTTACTGTCATATGCATACCATGTGTTGTCTAATAAAAATAGCTAGTATCTTATAAGATTATTTTCTGATCAATCAATATTTTCTTCTCAATTTTTATATAGGTAGAGAAAAGTATAAAGTTTGACACAATATTTTTCTTAGATTTTAAAAAAGAAAAACACACACACACACAAAATAACAGGAAATTTAAACTTTCCATAGTCAATATAAATATAAAAGGAAAAATATCAGAAACAATTCATAGCTAATAAAGAAGAAAGATGACAATATATGTCCATGCTATATTTACCCTAGTACTCCTCATTTTACTATCTTTGGACTTGACATATCTATTATTGTCATGACTACATTATATTAGGTCTTGAAAGGTAATTCAAAAAATTAATAACTAATGTTAAGAATAAAACATGAGAAAAATAATTATTTTTCTTAATAAATAAAAATGAAATATATTTTTAAAATAATGGACTTAACATCAAAAGTTCAAAACCAATAATTCAATGGACTATGTTAATGACCGTTGTTTCAACAAAATTACAAAGAAACTCTTTCATTTGAGGGAAAAAGTAAAGGAAAAAATTAGAAAGAAAAACGAAGGAAAAGTATCTTACCCCAATCAAGGGCCTTCTTCTTTTATTAAAAAAAATAAAAATAAAAATAAAAAATAAAAATTGTTTATTACTATTGTCAACTTGAACTATTTATTTTTTTTAAAATAATTCACAATGTGTGGATTCGTCACAGTTCAAACGTTATGTGAATACTGATTATTAAATTCTATTCGAAAAGAAAATATAAAAGAAATCAATTAAAGAAACAAAAACAAGAATAAAAAACATAAAAATTCCCTCCGCGTAATATATGGATGTCTACTGTGTGAAGCAAAATTCACTGTGACTTGTGCATTCTTGTTTTCTCTTCTTTCCTTCTTTAATAGATGGCCTTAAGTTAAAAAACTTAGATGCTAAAACTTTGGCAAAACATATTAATGGTCCGATGGTGACTCATTTACGAATGGTTAAATGATTTCAAATTGTCACAGGTTAGAGATCCCAAGAATTTATAAGGAGCGAATGGTTGTGACTTATGATTGAAGAAACATAAAGGTTGGAATTGTTGTGACTATTCCTAAGAAATAAGTCTTTCTTAGTAAATAAAATAAAATATATAGGTTTATTAAAAGGGTATTGGCATAATTTGACTTTAAAACCAGAGAGTCTATGCTTTTAAAGTAATATAGATAAATAACAATTTCTAACACGAATCATGCATAAAATTAGATATCGGAAGTAACCATAATAAAATAAAGGTTGAAAACTAAAGATGGGATTAAAAAGGTTTTGGACTCCATGGGCGGAAGGACCCACGGATGGAGATATCCACATACCTTAGAGCAAAATAGAGAAGAAACTTGAAGAGAATCTTGAATTTGATGAAAAGCTTGGAAGAAATTGAAGCTTGTTCTTCAATGGAGGATTGGAGTCTTCTTCCTTGAGAGAAAAATTTGGAATGAGTAAAGGGGAAGGTTATTAGGGCATGAAAATAGATTTAGAAAGGTATATTTAGGCTAAATAGGTTGAAAACCCCTTTTAGAAAGGTAAAAATATCATCAAAAGTAAAAAAAAATAAAAAAAATTTAAAAAAAAACTGACATTACAATATGTCTCGTGGGAAAAATCGGTGTTCCAGGGGTCCCATCGCTGAATCATTTGGCAGTACGCCGAATAGGACCTTTGGGCTGCCCTTTTTGAAAGATTTTGAGGGTTTTCGGGACAATTCAGAAGTCAAAATCGGCCCGTCGCTGAAATATTCGGCGGGTCGTGGAAATTGATAACTTAGGCAAGCTTTAGTAAAATGGCCATAATCTTTTTCTCCAAACTTGGAATAAGGTAAAATCAGATGTATTGGAAAGCTAATTCAAATACCTAAAATTTGGTAGGTAGTGGGTCACCTAATTCATTATGTGCTAAAAGATATGATCATTTGAATTTGACCCTTATACGAACTCATATCGAACCTAAGCTGATTAGAATCCTTTGGTCTTGGATTGATGTAAGAGATGTCTTACGATCCCAAACCACATTTAGTCAACTTTCAATACCTAGATATTGATCCCACCACATTAGAAATCATCAAGTTGAGGTTATACGTGTTTGAGGAATGGCTCAGCTCTTAGCTTAAGATCTAGTGTGTTACAATATCTCCCCCTTGGGAACATATATCCTCGAATATGATGGAAACACGCTTGAAAGGAGTAAAAATACACGTTTCATCCCTAACATAAATACATCAATGCAACTTAAACATCATTTTTATGAAAATCTCAAACTTATACATCAAATATTATCAAAACATGTCATTATGAGTATGTATGTATGGAATATGACATAGAAGGGATGAAGTACATGACTTGACACTATAAGCAGGATTAACTTATTGCTTTAGGCTTGAATAGAATGGAAAATATACATATATCATTTCTTCATGTCCACT
This sequence comes from Solanum clarkiae, assembly GCA_011800125.2. Lineage (NCBI taxonomy): Eukaryota > Viridiplantae > Streptophyta > Magnoliopsida > Solanales > Solanaceae > Solanum > Solanum clarkiae. Next base: position 69,478 of record JAABOM020087568.1, on the reverse strand, counting down.
TCTACATCCCAAGTAGCACTTTCGACTTTTTAATTCCTCCATAGGACTTTACTAAATGTTACATCTGTGTTCCTCAATCTTTTCATTTGTTTATATGATATCTCAACCCAAACTTCTTCATATATCATGTAATGACCCAACTTAGGGGCGTAGTCATCACACAACGAATGAGATATCCAGAGGTACCTCATCCAAGAAATCTTTAATCATTCTATTTATTCAAGGAATAAGTGATGATTCGAGGATTCTTACTCAGGGAATCATCTCAAGTATTCATAGGCATAATACATAACAATCGTGAAAGAAGATGAGAAAAGGGACCATGGGGCAAACATATGACAATAAAGCAATATTAAAAAGGAAATATAAATATTTTCCATAAATCGCATTGACCAAACCATGGATGGATGGAACCGGTAATGGTCGATTTCCATCAAATAAACAAGATGTAAAAGCCTCAAAGGGCCAACATATACATCAACATTTGAAACACAAAGCAAGAATGAAAAATAGTAGAGACATAAACTAAGGACTCACCATAAAAGTACTAGTCTCGAATAACATGAAAACTAGCCGCGAGGCGGTGGAAGAATACCTTTCTCTACATGTTTAAATTATGCAGGCAAAATGTCATGACCCGAATCTAAGGCCTAAGAGTGACATGGTGAATAAGAACCCGAGAGTCCTAAACAAGCCTCATAGAATCCATATACACATCATCGATTCGAAAACACGTAGTAAAGCAGTAAACACATAGTTTTAAGGGACAGAGAAGTATGACTCACGCTATGGAGATATCATAGGATAGGGATTAACATAATCCACATAGCACATAAGTATTAAGGAGCAGGTAAGTATGACTCACGCTATGGGGATAGAAGGGACTTAGGACTTTCCACATTTTCAATCTCATCAAGAACATATCAGCATTTCATCAATATAAATAGATAGCCATAATCGTGATCTACATAAGCAAATAGCATAATACAACACAAATTGGTGCACAGAGTTTACTTATTTCCCAACAATGCCGCTAAGTCAAAGAATAAGACAGGGGCCAAGATATATCTCGGACTCATCCGCAAAGTAAGGACATAAGAGTAAACATCAAAATAGGTAGATAGAAGGTGGCATGTCCTTGGATGATAAGACTAACCACAAGCAACTCACACAATCTAAGCTAACCATCAAGAGATAGATGAAGATAGTCTCTGGTCCCTGCATGGTTAGATCATATAGGCAAAGAGTATGCATTAGTACATTTGAATGTACTAAGTATGCGGGCATGCAATGCATATGAACTCATTAAACCTACATTCAATGTTAGATGATAAGTGCACACATATATAAAGAAGTATATAACAAAAAATAATATATCAATATGCCATGAAATTCATGATGCATGAATGTCAAAAGATTTTGTACATAACGGCGATGGGACCTCAAAAGACATAAGACCAAGTGAGTTATAACTTGGAACTTTGTCATCTTCCCCATAACGATAAATAGGTGACCTACTTTCTAAAGGTAGATCCTTAACACAATCATCTCTTAAAAGAGGCATAAATATGAACCTACATTTGGCACATAGTTATGGGACTTAAGGATTTATATAAGGAACCTTGGGGATATCCCTCCTCACAGAAGCCCGCTCGGTGCTAAGTCATCATCCCAGAAGAATACATGTACATGTACGTGCTTGAAAAAAAAAAGAGGCAAAAGTCTTGTCAAAACATAACCATGCATAGATAAGCTTAAAAGTCAAACATACTTCATAATCAGGCATACTTGGGCTAAAAAGTCAAATCATACTTCATTTCATACTTTCATGCATCGGAATAGCTCCTTCGTACTTATACTTTTGGTGTAAACATCCACAATTGCTCAAAAGAGTCATATCATAGATATTATGTGATAACATTCTTGTCATACTCATACTTGCTTGAAAACATAATCATCATCATAATTGGGACTTAGCCCACATAATAAACTTTATGAAAATCAATGTTCATATATACATATGCCATGAATGGTGAGAGAATGGTATGGACAATAGAGATTCATACTTACAATTACAATATAATATGAAATTCAAGTATATCCATGAAGAAACTCACATTTAAAGCATACTTAAGATTGCATATGCCTAAATTCAACATTTAAAGGAATGTGCATATTCAAACCTTTATACTATCAATGCAATTCAACATATTAGGGCTTAAATTACTTTGAAAATATTAATTAAATACAGCTCACATCTCAATTGAGTAAAATCAACATTAATTTAGAAGACTCATATTCAAAGTAAGCTTGAAATTCATTATTTAAGAAGTAAGAAACATGGGGTATTCATGGTTGAAATGGACCATGAATCAATCTCACATACCTTAGATAATTTAGAAGAATCAAGAAGAAATTGATTGGAGAAGAAGACCCTTCGTTGAGCCAAGAAGAAATTGATAGGAGAAGAAGACCCTTCCTTGAGCTCTATCACACTTGAGAGGAGTTCTTAGAAGAGAGAATTTGAATATTCTACGTGTAATGAATGAATTTGAATAAGAATGAAAGAGTATAGGTCTTTTTAGGGGTTTAGGATAGGTTAGAAAGTCACAAATGATCCTTATAAATCACCAAATTATGAGAAAGTTCGTAATGAAATAAGCATTAAAAGAGTCCAAGTGCCACGTGAAAAGGTACCACAACCCGTGCACATGACCACAGACCGCTACAAGGTTCTGCGGTAAGGTCTTCAGACACAAACATTTTTTCAAACTAAGGACATCTCCATTGGTGGTTCATGGTCCATTCAGAGGTGCACTGATCGTACAACGGTCCGTACAAATAACCCAAGTTCCAAGATGGTAATTTTATACATAGAACCATATTTAAGGATGAGGGCTTCATGAAACACCTCACCACGGCTCATGGTGAGAACCACTGAACCCTACCATGGCTTGTGGTGGGTTGTATAGATCATGCAAGAGCCCTTGGTGGCTTCCTTAGCCAAAATCTTCCACAGCCAGTGGTGACGACCACGACTAGTGAGAGGTTCCTTGGAGGGCCACCAAGCCTCAAATCCTTTCCTAAGCCACACAAAGCTAAACACAAGCATTTCCTATGGGTCACACACCTCTAAGAACTTAATTTAAGCATTAATAAAGTCTCACGAGATCTAAGTCCTTACATCATCTCCCCCTTGAGAATATTTGTCATCGAATGAGAAACTGACTAGCTTGAAAGGCTTTATTTGAACATATAACATTTTAACATGGGAACATAATGAATCACTCATTTATTGAAAATCATAAAATCATTAAAACTCATGTCAAAACATCCTTCAAATTATTTTCATGCACATGTATGCATCTCATGTCATGAAACATAAGAGTGAAAGAATTAGGACCATTTAGAATAGAAAGAACCTAATACCTTAGGCTTGAGTAGATTGAAAAAGATAGAGATATCTCCTCATCATGTCCGTCTCCACTTCCCATGTAACACTCTCCATAAGCTGATTCCTCCAAAGCACTTTAACTGAAGCTATATCTTTGTTACGAAGTTGTTTTACTTGCCTATCCAAAATCTCAACTGGAACCTCTGCGTAGGACAGGTTCTCTTCAACCTCAACATATTCCAAGGGTACAATAAAGCTAGGATCACCAACCAACTTCCTTAACATAGACACATGGAAGACCGGATGAATAGAACTCATCTCCAAAGGCAAATCTAATCTATAAGCCACTTTGTCAATCCACTCAACTATCTCATGGGGGCCTACATACCGGGGACTTAACTTGCCTTTCTTACCAAAATGCATTACACCCTTCATAGAAGAGACCTTCACATACACGCAATCATCAATATGGAATTCAAGATCCCTCTTTCTAATATCTGAATAAGACTTTTGGCGATTTTGGCCCGTCTTCAACCTCTCCCTAATCAACTTCACATTTTCCATGGCCTCCAACACCAAGTCCAGGCCAGTCAATGTCATCTATCCTAACTTAAACCATCTTACCATAGATCTATACATTCTCCTATACAAAGCCTCAATCAGTGCCATATCAATGCTAGCATGAAAACTATTGTTGTATGCAAACTCGATAAATGGTAGATGATCATCACAATTACCCTTGATTTCCACATGTTTTCCAAAGTTTGAATTGTCCTCTTGGCTTGTCCATCAGTTTGAGGATGAAAAGTGGTACTTAGCTTTACCTTTTTGCCAAGCTCTTTTGGAACGATTTCCAAAAGTGAGAAGTAAATTGAGTGTCACGATCTGATATGATATACATAAGCAAACCATGTAACCTTACCAAATTCATCTAACCTTGCATAATCTTTGGCATTAAAGTTAGTCTTCATAGGTAGGAAATTAGCCAATTTAGTCATCCTGTCAATGATAATCCAAATAGAATCAAATTTCTTTTAAGTACGGGGCAAATTAACCACAAAATCCATGTTTACATCTTCCAATTTCCAAGTAGGAATCTCAATATCTTGAGCCAAACCATTGGTCCTTTGATAGTCTATCTTCACCTATTGACAATTAGATCATTTAGATACAAACTTGGCTATGTCTTTGTTCATACCATACTACTAATACACCTCCCTCAAATATCGATACATATTGGTGGATCTCGGATGTATAAAATAATGAAAGTTATGGGAATCACTCATGATCACCTCTCTAAGACCATCAACATCTAAAATGCACAACTGATCTTGATACCAAAGAATACCATCTCCATCTAGGGAGAAAGCGATTATATAAGCAAGCAGAAAATTAAAGTGCATAAAAGAAAAATTTAACACTGGATGTTTTTATACTGGTTCAAATTCAATGTGAATCCTAGGTCCAATCCCCTTGGATTGAAAGGGATATCTATTCAAGCCTTTAATAGAATAGTCATTAAAAGAATTCCAACTTGATACTACACTAAAATTTTTCCTCTCTTTTTTTTTTCTTTTTCTTTTTCTGCTGATATAAACCTCTCTTTTAATATTTTCTTCTTCTCTCTCTCTTTTTCTTTCATAGTAACAACTTTAAAGATTACAATGATTTTCTAAAGAAGAAGAGTATTGAAGAAATGCTTGAAATGTAGTGGGCTTGTATGAGTCTTGAGATATTCTAGATACCTCCTTTTATGTAAAAGAGATGGCATTCTAAGGGAGTTGATCCTTGGATTGAGGCTTTGATGGATCATCTTTCTCAGAACAAGGTAAAGCTTTTCAGACAGCCAAATCAAAATTTCTTTCCTTGCTTAGCTCCTAATCTGAATATTTTATGGATATAATTAACTTCAATCTTAGATCTTTTCTTGGTACTGATCTTCTGATTAATTTGCTAAATCTTTAATCAATCTTTTTGGTAATCTTGAATTCTTTTCATGGTAGTGATCTTCTGTCAAATCTATAATTGATTTATTAAAATTTTAGTAACTTATCTTCTTCCTTTTCTGTCAAGATTCTATCTCTTGAAGATGCACTTTTTCTTTTGTGACTTAAATCTGCCAGATCTTGCTTGTCTTTATTCCTTGTGAAGATATGTTTCCCTTTTGATGCATTACCTATGAGTAGTCTTCATTCAATATAATTTTAGCACTATCAAAATTGATCTTTCTAATAAACTTATTATCTGATTGATTCTTTTTCCAAGAATATGACTTTTATAGAAGGTAGTAGAAAAATCTCTCAGATCTTTTCAATCTTGTAGATGCTTGCAGCATTAACATATTCTCTTGATTGATTATCTCCAATCCAAAGATGCTTGATTGATTTTCCAGATAATTTTCCTTTCACACTTGATATTTGACTTATTCTTTCCAGTCCAAATATGCTTGACTGCTTTCCCAGATTTTTTTACCTTTCTTGCTTACTGTTACATTGATTCCTTCTAATATTTATGCTCTTAGTGCCTCCAACTTGATTTTCTTGATAGATTTTTCCATGTTGTGATTTAGCTAGATTATTTCCTTTTTGATGTTTTCCTGTAATTTGTCACCAGTTAAAATATATTAGCACTACCAATCTCCCCCTTTTTGATGATGACAATACTAGAACTAATGTAGTCAACTTCCCCGAGTATATAATCATATAGTCGACTTCCTACTTTTCTCCCTCGACTAGTAGTATAGGTGCTCCCCCCTAAATTCTTGCACAGGGTGATGAATTCTTGCACAAGGTGTGTTAGCTGACTGATCAACTAATTGACTAATACTTAGTCCTCTTCTTCTACCCCCTTAGTCATCAGCAAAAAGGAAACAACAGGAAATAATAAGCAATAATCATGCTGAAGTAAGCTAGACAATATTACATGGCACCATGGTAGAAATAGTCTTTAACAAAATACAAAATCATATTTGGGAATAATATATAAAGAATTTTTGAGAAAATAGAATCTTTCTTCAGGCAAAGGTTTTGTAAAAATATTAGCTAATTCATTTTCAAAATTTACAAAAATAATTTCAAACATTTTTATTTAAAATATGATCTCTAATAAAATAATGCTTGATATCAATGTACTTTGTCCTAGAGTGATGCATAGAGTTTTTAGTCAAAAAAATGGTGCTACAATTATCACAAAATAATTGAGCAGGCTTAACAGAAACATCATAATCACTCAATTGATGAATTATCCATAAAACTTGGGATCAACATAGTCCAATGACTGGATACTCAGCTTCAGTGGTAGAGATAGATATGTCATTTTGTTTCTTACTTTTGCGATCAACTTTATAACATGCATAGTTTACATCTGAAAACCCACGAAGATTAAGAGCAGAGGATCTTTCATACCATAGCTTAAAAGAGATTTTTCCGACCAAAGACCAATTGTTCTTTTAACAACAGCTAAATGAGACTCCTTAGGAGCAAATTAGAAATTAGCACATTTACACACAGTAAACATAATGCCAGGATAACTAGTAATGAGATAAAGTAAAGACCCAATCATACCTGAATACTTGGATTTATCAACACTTTTACCATTAAGATCAAGATCCAAATTCCAGGAGGGACTCAGAGGAGTGCTAATGGCTTTAACATTTTCCATACCAAATTTTTTCATAAGTTCCAAAGCACACTTACTTTGACAGATGAGTATCTCTTGATCAGTTTAAGAAATTTGACATTCCAAAAAGAAAGTTAGTTCACCCATCATACTCATTTCAAATTCATTTTGCATAAGATTGGAAGTCTTTGAACAAATCGGGGTTAGTACTTTTAAAAATAATATCATCAACATAAATTTGAACAATAATACTGTCAGAGGAAGATTTTTTGATAAACAAAGTGGTGGAAATGCTTCCTCATGAGAAACCATGAGATAAAACAATCTATTTAGGTGCTCATACCAAGCTCTGGGAGCTTGTTTGAGTCCATAATAATTTGAACACATGGTAAGGAAATCAGGGTTTTCAAATCCTGGAGGTTGTTTTACAAAAACCTTTTCTTCAATAAATCCATTTAAAAGGGCATTTTTAACGTCCATTTGAAAAAGTTTAAAACCCTTAAAAGCAGCATAAGCAAGAAGAATGCAAATAGACTCTAACCTTGCTACAGGAGCGAAAGACTCATTGTAGTCGACTCCTTCTTGTTGAGAGTAATATTGAGCTACGAGTCTTTCTTTATTTTTAGTTACTTCTCCATCCTCATTTAGCTTGTTTCTAAATACCCATTTTGCCCTAATGATAGTGACATTTTTAGGTTTGGGAACTAAGGTTCGAACCTGATTCTTTTCAAATTGATCCAGCTCTTAATTCATTGCATTTACCTATTCATTATCTTTCAGAGCTTCTTCAACCTTCTTTGGTTCAAGTTGAGATATAAGAGCAATGTTGGCATTTCTTTTGTTGGATGCCTTTGTTCTTATTCCATCATTGGCATTACCAATGATAAACCTTTTGTGGTAGTCAGACTCATTTCTCCATTCATTAGGAACAGATTTTGCTACTGGTTGACTTTCTACAATAGTAGTCAACTTGTCCGCAACTGCTTTTGAAGTTGTTAAATTACTGTTAGTAGCATCTTCATCATCAAAAAACTGCATCTTTTCTCAAGAATAAGGTTAGATTCATCGAAAACAATATGTATAAACTATTCTACAGAGGAAGTACTCTTGTTAAAAGTTTGATATGATCTACCTATGTTAGAGTGACCAAGAAAGATACCTTCATCATTGCGAGGGTCGAATTTACCTAAATTATCCTTACCGTTGTTGTGAATAAAACATTTGCAGCCAAATGGACGAAAGTAATGGATGTTTCGTTTCTTCTCACTCCATAGTTCATATGGAATCTTCTTGAGAATAGGCATGATTAGACACCTGTTAAGAATATGACAGGCTGTACTTACTGCTTCTACCAAGAAAAGGTGAGGAAGAGAGTGTTCACATATCATGATTCTAGCCATGTGTTGAAGAGTTCTATTCTTCCTCTCAACGACTCTATTTTGTTGAGGAGAGCGAGAAATAGAGAAGTTGTGTGAGTACCCTTCTTCATTACAGAAGTTTTTAAAGGCTTTACTTTCGAATTCTCCTCCATGATCACTTCTGATAGATGTAATGTAGTAATCCTTTTCTCTCTGTACTTTCTCAAAAAAAAAAAACTCAAAATTCTTTAAAGTATCATCTTTGTTAACTAAAAATATAACCCAAGTAAAATGAAAATAGTCATCAACAATAACAAAGGCATACCTTTTATCACCAATACTAGCAATTCTAGTTGGACCAAAAAGATCTATGTGAAGAAGTTGAAGATATTTTATAGTAGAAATAATATCTTTTGATTGGAAGGAGTTCCTTGTTTGCTTACCCATTTGACAAGCGTCACAGATGTGATCCTTCGTGTAATCCAGGTTTCGCAGTCAAATTACCAATTCCAGTCTTATAAGCTTCTTAATTAATCTAATGCTTGCATGGCCTAACTTTTTGTGCCAAATCCATGGATCCTAAAAAATGAATGCAAGACAAATGTGATTTGTTGATCCTTTCACTGAGTCGAGAATGAAAATATTCTTATCCCTGCTTCCAAGGATAATTTCCTTTCATGATGCATCCTCAATAATGCATCTAGTTTTCTTAAATCTTACTTCCAAATCAGAATCATACAGTTGGCTAATGCTCAGCAAATTATATCTTTAAAACTTTCACAAGATAAATATTAGTAAAATCACAAGATTCATTTAAAAAGAAGGTACCAATACCAATGAAAGTTCCAATAGAGTTATCTCCAAATTGAAATTTTTTTAACATTAAAATCAGTAATAGTTTTAAACAGATTTTTTTGCCTGTCATGTGATTTGAACATCTGCTACCAAGATACCACTTGCCTTTTGATTTCGAGCAAATTTCCTGCAAAACAAAATTACTTGTCTTTAGGTACCCAATTGGTTTTGGGTCCTTTTTGGTTAAAGGTGTTTTTGACTTTCCAAATTATGTTTGATGGTTTGGAGAGATGAAATTTGCATCAACAATAAGAATGACCAGGTTTACCACAATAGTAACATGAGCCTTTACCAGTTTTATCAGATTCAGACAGACTATGATCACTTTGAGAGTATCGATTGGTATGATCCAGTTGACTTGTAGTCTTTATTAGAGCTGACAGGTTTTCAAGCATTTTAAGTGATTTTTAAATTCAAGGTTTACTTCATCCTAAAGATCTCTTTCAACTGCACAAACTTTGAGTTTGATTTCCAAAGCTCTTTTTTCATCAAAAAGGGTTCTAAGGTTCTCAAAGGATATTTTTAGGTCTGTGATGGCCCAATCTAGTTATGCTCTTAAATCATGACAAATTTTGCAAAACTCTGATTTTTTTTATTGGATTCGCTAATAGCTATGAAACACATATTACCAGATTCATCTTGATCTTATTCATATGTGTCTTCATCACTCTAGCTGCTAAGTGCTTTGTTTCTTTCATATCCTTGATGAAATCTTCTCTTTGCTTCGGAACACTCACTTGCAATGTGCCCAAGTTTTCCACATTCATAGCACCTGTCATCGTTTCTATCCCTGTTAGTAATTTGTTTATTTCTTGAGTTATTTGACTTACCTCTTTTGATTTCTATCACGTCTAAAGGTTTCCATAACAAATTTTGTGATCAGTGCAATTTCATCCTCATTGAATTCATTATCATCTTCTTGAATGTCATCGGTTGCTTTGAAAGCGACAAATTTCTTCTTCTTATCTTCTTTTTCCTTTTTGTTAAGATGTGTTTTCTCAGAAGCAATCAGATCTCCTCGTACTTCATCATATGTTAAGTTCTTTAGATCCATGCTTTCTAGTGCAACGACCTTGGTATACCATGGAGGAGGCAAACTTCTAAGAACTCTCCTTATATGTTCTATGGGAGCATATTCTTTTCCTTCAACCTTAAGTTCTCCAATGATTTTGCTCAGTCATGCAAACATACTCTTAACAAATTCTCCTTCTTTCATCTGAAATAGTTCATATTCATAAACAAGGAGACTGACAATGGTTCTTTCACTTTGTTAATTCCTTCATAAGTGACCTCCAATTTGTCCTGCATCTCTTTAGTAGTTTCACAGCTAGAGATTTTTTCATATTCTTCCTCACTGATGGCATTGTAGAGAATATTTTTCGCCTTACAATTTATATGAATAATATTCATTTGTTCATCAGTGTAGTTTTCCACACTAGAAATAATAGGAGCCTAACTTCTTTCCGAACTTGATGTACTTCCATTTATTGATTTGGTTGTGGGGATGGAAATGTCACCAAGTTTGATAATCCTCAAAACTTTCATGTCATAGGACTTGATGAAGGTCTCCATTCTGATTTTCCAATGTGAGAAATGCTTTCCATTAAAATAAGGAGGTCTAGTTTGAGAATTCCCTCTTGAAATGGTGCACCAATAGTTTGATTCTGATTTGCTATGATCTTTTTCTCACCTATGATTAAACAGAAAAATATTATAAGACCAGACTCTGATACCAATTGAAAGTGCAAGAAGGGGGGTGAATTGAATTGTTTTCCATTTTTTTAATTTAGCATAAGCCTATATTCAGATAGTCAATTAGTATACGAGATAGTCAACTAAAACCATTATATAAGTAAGGAGAAAATTAAAGTGCGTAAAACAAAAATTCAACACCGGATTTTTTATACTGGTTCGGATTTAATGTGAATCCAAGGTCCAGTCCCCTTGGGTTGCAAGGGATATCTCTACAAGTCTTTGATTAAATGGTCATTATAAGAATTCCAACTTAATACTATACTCAAATTTTTCCTCTTTTTTTGTTTTTCTTTTTCAGTTGATACAAACCTCTCTTTCAATTTTTTCTTCTTTTCTCTCTTTTTCTTTCACAGTAACAACTCTAAAGATTACAATGATTTTCTAAAGATGAAAAGTATTGAAGAAAGGCTTGAAATGCAGTAGGCTTGTATGAGTCTTGAGATATCCTAGATGCCTCCTTTTATGTAGAAGAGATGGCATCCCAAGGGAGTTGATGGATCCTATTTCCGAGAATAAGGTAAGGTTTTTTAGGTAGGCAGCCAGATCAAATCTTCTTTCCTTTTTAGCTCTTGATCTGGATCTTTTATGGATATAATTGTCTTCAATCTTGGATCTTTTCGTGGTACTGATCTTCTGATTGATTTGCTAAATCTTTAACCAATATTTTTGTTAATCTTGAATTCTTTTCATGGTAGTGATCTTCTGCCAAATATGTGATTGATTTTTCGAAACTTTAGTAACTTGTCTTTTTCATTTTTTGCCGAGATTCTATCTCCTGAAGATGCACTTTTTTCTTTTGTGACTTGAATCTGCCAGATCTTGCTTGTCTTTATTCCTTGTGAAAATATGTTTCCTTTTTGATGCATTACCTATGAGTAGTCTTTATTCAATACAATGTTAGCACTAACAAAATTGATCTTTCTAGTCTACTTATTGTCGGATTGATTCTTTTTCCAAGAATAAGGCTTTTAAAGAAGGTAGTAGTAGAATCTTCTCAGATTTTTCCAATCTTGCAGATGCTTGCAGCATTAAGACCTACTCTTGATTGATTCTCTCCAATCCAAAGATGCTTGATTGATTTTATAGATTATTTTCATTTCTCACTTGATATTTGATTTATTCTTTCCAGTCAAAATATGCTTGCTTGCTTTTCCAAATTTGCTTTTCTTTCTTTCTTAGTGTCAGATTGATTCCTTCCAATAATTATGCTCTTGGTGCCTCCAACTAGATTTTCTTGATAGATTTTTCCATGTCGTACTTTAGCTAGATTGTTTCAATTTTATGTCTTCCTACAATTTGTCATTAGTCAAAATATATTAGCACTAACACCAAAGACATGTCCAAGTCTTATTTTGCCTTGACATTAAGAACCACAAAAGACTCAGCCCAATTTCGAATATGAATGTCACCATTATTGGAGTCAACCAATTTAATACCCAATCTAGCCAAACAGTGAACATCTTTTATCAATTCTTTCTTTCCTTTATCAATATGGGCCACACTTCTAATAGATAGACTACTAAGAGCATCGGTTATAACATTTGCCTTGTTGAGAAGATATTGGACACTCATGTCATAATCTTTAAGAAGTTCCAACCACCTTCTTTGCCTCAAATTAAGATCTCTTTGGATGAACATATATTGAAAGCTCTCGTTATCGATGTACACATCAACATGAACCCCATATTAATAATGTCTCCAAATTTTCAAAGTAAACACCACAGCCGCTAACTCAAGATCATGAGTCGAATAATTTTGTTCATGCATCTTCAGTTACCTTGATGCATAAGCTATAACCTTACTATGTCTCATGAGAACATAACCCAACCCAATCCGAAAAGCATCACAACACACCACAAACTGATCTAAATCATCTAGTAAAATCAGAATAGGAGTCGATGTTAGTCGATCCTTTAAAGTCTGAAAACTCTTCTCACACCCATCCGACCATATAAACTTGCCCTTATTTTGAGTTAACTTAGTTGATGGAGATGCAATGGATGAGAAACCTTCAACAAATCTCCTATAATACCTATCCAACCCAAGGAAACTTCGAATATGCGAAGGAGCCAACAGTCTAGGCCAATTTTTCACTGCCTTAGTCTTCTTTAGGTAAACTTTAATGACATCACCAAACACGACATGACCAAGAAAAGCTACTTTACCCAATCAAAACTCGCATTTACTAAACTTGGCAAAAAATTTCTTCTCCCTCAGAATATTAAAAACCAACATCAAGTGATCCATATGTTCTCGCTCATTAATCATCAATGAAGACAACCATAAAACTAATTGGAGCATTAGTCAAACAAAATGACATCACCACAAATTCAAAATCCTTGTATCTAGTTCAGAAAGTCGTGTTTGGGAATATCATACTCTCCAACCCTCAAGTGATGATAACCAGAACGGAGGTCAATCTTTGAGAAATGGGTAGCTCCTTGAGGTTGATCAAATAAGTCATCGATTCTTGGCAATGAATTTTTATTCTTGATGATCACTTTATTCAATTGCCAATATTCATTGCACATTCGAAGTGACCTAGCTTTCTTCCTCATGAATAACACTAGAGCACCCATGGTGAAATACTTAGCCTAATAAAGCCTTTCTCCAATGAGTCCTTCAATTGATCCTTTAACTCTTTTAATTTAACCGGTTCCATACAATAAGGAGAAATAGAAATAGGTTGAGTATCTGAAAGGAGGTCTACGCCAAAGTCTACTTCCCTTTTGGGAGGAATACCAGGCAAATCATTGGGAAAAACATCCAAAATTCATTAACCACCAGAATCAACTCAAGAGTAGGTGACTCAGACTCCAACTCTCTAACCCTCACAATATGATATATGCACCCTTTAAAAATCATCTTTGGGGATTTGAGATAGGAAATAAACCAATCTTTAATAGCTGAATCACTACCATTTTATTAAAGAACAGACTCATCTGGAAATTGAAATTTGACTTTTTGGGTTTTACAATCTATAGAGGCATATGAAGCATGAAACTAATCCATCTTTAGAATAACATCGAAATCAAACATCTCAAGTTCCACAAAATCACACAGAAAGACTTTATGCAAGATAGAGACATGACAACCCCGATACTCTTTGAACAAAAATAGACTCACCTATAGGAGTATATATTTAAAAAGGCTCCCTTAAGATTTCAAGTTCCAAACCAAACTTAACAGCCAATGGAGGAGTCACAAAAGATAAATTTGCACCTGAATCAACTAAAGCATAGGCATTAAAATCAAACACTTTTAATGTACTAGTCACCACATCTGGAGTCTTCTCTACTTCTTGTGGGGCATGCAAAGCATAGAACTACTTGTTTCTGGGGACACCACCCTGTTGGTTCCTTTTGTTGACCTTGATTAACCGAAGCCACTTGTCCATTCTTAGGTGCCTTTGGCAATCAATCTACTTGTGGCCTATTTAACCACACCCAAAGCAAGCACCAGAACGCCACAAGAGCCTTCCGAGGTGGCTCTTTCCACACCTATCACACTTAGGATGAACTGGTCCACCTCCAACAGGTGTCTTAGGAGGAGGCATTCTATTATTGGCATCCCTTAGCATTTGAACCCTAGCCTTGTTGAAAGTGACCATACCCACCACCACTCCTAGAGTTAGAGAACCCACTATAATAATGGGCTCTCTTAGAATCATTCACCCTCTTCTCCTTGAGTTTTTCCCCTTCAATCTGTTAAACATAAGTCATAAGCTTGGAGATGTCCATATCCCAAATAAGTATAGCCATAAAACATTGTTTCATAACCAAATCAGAGATCCCAGAGATAAACCTGTACATTCTTACACAGGAGTCAGCCACTAACATAGGAACGTACTTTGATAGCTTTTGTAAAGGCATATTTGTCACATCTTGGGAGGGTACCCTGGATGTAACTGGCACTCGAAGACTATTGCTAGTCCTCGATCGAATCGCTTAGCCTCATCATCACATCTTACTCAACAACAGAAGTAATACTCAAGGATAAAATTAAAAGAAAACACAGAATTATTATAAATAGTTTCTCAAAATAGTTCAAGACTGAATAAAATACTCGATAATGCTCCACTATAGGTCTATGAAGCCTCTACTCTAATTATCTGGAAGGTACCATGATAGGCCATAGCTACCCTACTCGATAAATAAAGAACTGAATAAAATAAGAACATGCTCCTCTGAAAAGTAAGGAGGGCTCACCAATCTCTGGATCTCGAAATTCTGAACCTCAACAGTGCGTCTGCTAAAGTCCTCTATTTGTCGTATCTACATCATAAAATGATGCAACGCTAAATGGCATCAGTACGTGAAATGTACTGGTATGTAAACTGTTAAAAATAAACAGATAAACTCAAACCAATTAACAGATTCGACTCAAGACTCAACTCTTCATCTCATAACTCAACTCAAGAAATCATACAATTTTTTAAGTTTGAAATCATGCTTTAGAAAATAGACTCAGTGTTGAATGGAAATCAGTTCAAAAACCGGGATATGCTCAACTCAAGTGTTGCTTAGAAGTTTCTCTAACCGACATAACTCCCACCATCATGAGTTTTGGCGATGCACAACGAATATGGCATTGTTGCACCGCCTGTCCTTAACTTGCCATGAAAAAGGATACATCAATCTCTACCCCTCTCTCTCTCTCAGATCCAACGAGAATGTCCAACTTTTGGAACAAGAGTCGCCAATATTATGCTGAAATGACTATCATGCGTTGGCAACGCAGTTCTAGGGTGACTCTCCTCACCCAATTCGGTGCTCAATACTCCTTCAAAGACTAAATCATGCCCACAAAAATTAACTCAACTTATCTCTATGACTCATTTAGACAAGACAAATCAGTTCTCGATAGCTCAACTCAATTACTTAATAACTCAGGATCATCGTCCATGCGATGCTACTCAAGACTCTATCCACATCATGCAAGACTTTCATAAATCACAGTTAGGTGATATCATATTAGCATGCTCACATATACGACATGATGGATACTCATTACATGCACACATAAAGCAAGAAAACATATATGAAACAAGAAAATGTACTTCTCAGGTTCATATTACTTTGTTTCAAGTGTTGGGTTCACAATGTCAATTAAATTAGTAAGCAAGGAGAATGCAAAGTTTAGGGTTCATACATTAGTCTTGTGAAATACTTTTATAATTCAAGATAACAACAGTGCAACTCATAATTTGACTCAAATAATTTCAAGAAACTCAATCTTTACGAGACATTAAAACTCAAAAACCACGGGATTTAAGACATGCAATTCGAACTCATGATTTTAACTCAAGTAAGCAAGGGGCACATGGATGAACATAATCCAATGCTTTAGGTACCCTTACATACCTGATATGGAGTTTGACAATCAATTCCTCAAGAAATTAGCCTCAATCCTTTGAACCCTAGTTCTTTCTCCTCTTCTTTGCTTAAGGTTTTTACTTAGGTTTTGCATAAGGGACTTTAAAATAGGTCTTGAAACCCTTTTAGGGAAAAAAATACTTATATAGGTTGTGGATTAAGTCAAGAAGGGGTGGGAAAAAGTCTAGAATGCCCCTCAAAAGATTTAAAATTTTGAACTTTGATGGAACAGGTCAGGGGAACAGGTTTGCAACGTGGACCTATTGCGCACCTGTGTATTTTCATAAATTCAACCTCCGTCAAAAAATTGAAAAAAATTATAAGTGTAGGTCTGCGAACAGGGCGCGTCGCGGCCCTATCGCGCACCTTCACTATCTCAGTTTTTAGATTAAAAAAATATTTTTTGATCTAGTTGCTCTAAAATTGAGTCGAAATCACTCTCCCACCCAGTTTTTTGTGCTGATCACAAATTGAATCTCGGATTTTCCATCCAAACTTGGGAAGACGCGTTATGCGCATGATTCCATTCTAAGGGCATTTTGGTAGTTTTGTCAGATATTACATTATCTCCCCCATGGGATCATTCGTCCTCGAATGATGAGTGGAGATGGACATCAAGGCATGAATATCAATCGAAAGCTCCTCCCAAGACTCACTAATCAATCAAACTCTCGACTCCTCATCGATCTCAACAATCTCTCCGGAATATACACCTCTAGAACTTAACTACTCAAATACTATAACTCATCAGTGAACATTGACTCAAGAGTAGAAAACTTATCTCGTTAGAGGGCATCATCATTTGCAACTTATAACTCTCATGAAGGCCTAAGGTTTATCACATACTCTCACCACAGTTAAGCTTAACTCCAAGTTTTCTTTTTCTACCTCGTAAGTTAGTCACAATCCTACAATCTATCCTATAAGGTTCTCATGCTATACCTTAGATATCCTCACCGGCAGGCAGGAAGGGGACATTGAAACTTGAGCAATTCGAATAATTCAAACACCTCATCAATCAATTTTTTGGACTCAAGAAGGAGGTAATCAACTCTAATCTTGAATGAGAACATCGTGATATGCAAGATTGTAAGGACACTCTCGATCTTAGCTCCTCATCTCAATTGTGCTCCCTTTTTACGACACTCTATTCCATCAACTTAAGCTTATAGCTCCTACTCAACTCCCTACCTATCCATATCCTCTTATTTCATTCTAGCCTACCTCTAGGACTCAAGGTGCTATTGCTAAGATGATCATATCCATACAAGGCTAACCCTCAATACTCAACACTATACTATTCCAGGGACTTTCCTTAAGAGATCCCTAGTCCTATTCACTATCCCCTATCCTTACTGGTAACCCTCATCATGAAGTCTTCAATAGTCTATCATCATACTCACATACTAACAACCATGCATTCAGGCCTATCACTCTAACCACTTCAACTATGTCTTAGAATCTTCAAGCCTACTTAACACTTCTACTTCCATCATTCAATGCGCTCCCACTCAAAGACATATCATCACTCTCATACTTATCCATTGGACATCATAATGTCTCGTCTCTCCCCTCCTTTCTATCTCTATCCCTACATGGAACAAGTACCACACCAATGTCATAATAAGGATACATTGACTCCTTCTTATCTACCCTCATCCTCCATCGAGTACTATTTGCATCACTATTTGAACCAGGAAGAACTCATTATCTCCCTCTTTGATGAAACCCCAACTACTACCTCTCCATGAAAAATAAGCATGAATACCATCAAGAACTCAAATACTCAGATACTAGAATACTCATTCTTAAGAATAGACTTCGAACTCAATATCTAAAAATTTTAAACCTTATCTCCAACATCATTTTTAGGCACGAATACTATGAAGGACTTGCATACTTAAGTATGCAGAAGGAACATCAATTCTAAGATAGGAACTCTACTTTATTATCACAATTCAGGAGCACTCATTCTATCCCATCACCCATAACTCGTCTACCATCAACCATATTTCTATCTAAACCGGAAAGCGGATTACTCAAAGGGCTTAGAACGGAGATCATTACCATGATTTAATTGAAAAATCTTATCTAAGGACATTTATATCAAAGTATGATCTCCCTCGTCTGTCAAAACTCGCTCGAAGTTCATAGACTATATGTAGTGTAAAACTCAGGTCACATCTTATTCAGCATAAGACTAGGAACTCTTGGATTCATAGGGTAAGATCAAGATTAATGAATGAATTCATTACTTCTCATTCTCAAAACGCAGCATGAATGGGAATCAATATGATATGCATGGGACTAAGCCATAGGTACGACAGTCATACACCCGAAGGGAATATAGTATCACCTCAAGTGAAGGGTAAAAATTGTATGAGATGGAAAAGAGTCGATATCTCATCTTGATCAGCACATCACTATCGAAGACTCAAGATCTACTCTGGTTTACCACTTCATCATCTCCCTCTTAGCTCTCAAGGTCTTCTCTCTAAATTTGGGAATAAATTTCTTCTACTATGCTGTGAGGATGTAACTTCACTTGGTAAAGGAGTCACTACCCACAAGAATATCTTAAACACTTCTGTTATGCTATAGTCGCATATATATAACTAGCCACTCAGGCTCTTTTCAACAATATCGCTCTTGGATCCTTCCTGTCTCTATGGAAACCTCTTTATATTTGTTATTTCGATGGAGTACATAACCACTTCCCACAACTCTTATAATCTAACCTCCTCTTTTTTGCCTGCAGAGACTCAACTTCTATGCCCCCATAAACTCATTTGTACAAGGATTAGACTATCATGGAAAACTCATCATTATCCATCTATAAGCCCTATTGACTTTTCTACTCGTGAGGAAAAAGATTACCTGCATCAGCCTTCTCCACATCAACAACTCAAATATACTATCCAGATTCCTATAGCAGTTATAACTTAGAGCTTCACACATCTTTACACAATCATGGATACATATCTCTAATCTTTTCTTATCTATTACGCTATCCTCATCTCACTTATCTTACCTAAGGGGCACTTGTACCTTGTCTATAACATCAGTTCCTCACAAATCAACATCTTTATCTCGAACATACACCATAACAAGCATCTTAGAGCAAATCAGTGACACCTCATAACTTTATGCTCTTTTGTATCAATGTTTCAAGCCTCATTTGGTTAGTTTGGGATTGTATTGGGTTCATGGGAGACTCCTAATACCTAAATGAGTTCAAGACTTACCTCCAAGTTGAGTTTTAGGTGTTATTTCATACAAGGGTTAACTTAAACAAGAATAACTCTTGTCAAATTTGGAATTGGGTGGCCCACGACATGTCAAATGAAATACCTTTGAGTTAGCTTCGTAACGCGCTTGGTTTCACCTCATTCCGATGTCATATGAAGGAGTTATGACCGTTTTCGTGAGACACTCCCGTGCAGTGAAACCCCACGGGCACCCACACGGGCAGTGTGGCCTTGTACAGGTCTCGGGAAATGTTTGGGGATGGAAAATAGAGTGATGAGGCTAAGTGTTGGTCAACAACCAGTGGCACGGGTCGTATGACTCACTACTTGTCGTGAGGAGGGGCGTGGAGATGTTTTAGGGGGCTTGTCTAGGCGTAGGTGGCATTGGAACATAAGGCATGGACCACGCCTGCCTTGTATGGCTCGTGTGAAGGTGTACAAGCTGTGGTACCTTGGATATGCTAGCCTACAACATTTTCTTGTCTAAATGAGGTGGGATGGACCAGTAAAAGGTCCGTGTAACACTACACGGTCCGTGAAAATGGCCGTCAAAGTGGCGTCGAAGCTAAATTTTTCTCAAGCGTTCCAACTCCATTTTTCTATCTAAGTATTGTCTCATGGGCACTCCCCATGACCCGTGGAGTGCCACACAGCCAGTGAAGTCTCCAGTGAGATGACACTTTGCCAATTTTTCCATCCGTTTACTAATGATATTTTTCGTAAATTTTAATTATTCTATTGACCTTTTTAGACTTCCAATGCTATCTTAACCTTCCTAAAAGACCTAAACAAGGTTCCAAAGATAAAACTCATTACTCTCATTTCAAGGACACTCTCAACTCTCTTAAAAGCCTCCATCAATCCCCAATTCAATTTTAAGGAAACCCAAGAACAAGATTGGATTCAAAGATCATTTCCAAGCCTCCATTCTTCCCAAGCAACTCTAGACCTAAGGTATGTGGTGTTGAACCATTGGTTCCTTCCACCCATGGTGACTAAACCCTATTTTAATTAATATTGCATGATTTAAAGTTAATTTTACAAATGGGTTTGCTAGTATGAACATGTCTATGAACTATGTTAAAGCTCTATGAAGTTGTGACTATTTTACCATATTTTGAGTTATAAATCTTGGATCTATTGTAAGATTTGATGAGGGGTTTTAATGTATATTACTTGAGGGTGTTGTAAGGTATTGATTGATGGTTTTACAATAGATTTACCTAGATGATTTCATCTCTAAATTGTATGGTCTTATACTACCATTTTAGACCGGCCAAGTGTTTGATAAAATGTCTGGTTATGGTTTCTTGAGGAATTAAAGGTCCAAAGTATGTCTTATGTTATGAATAATGTTATTATGATGAAAGAAGAGCATGTATATGATGTTATGATGATTATAAAGTAAAGTATGTGTATGATATCCCTCTATATAGTGTTGGATTGACCATAGCCAATTGAGGGGTATGCCTCAATCACCATAGGAGGTAGGGTGTGACCATCCTCTAACCTATCAAGGAGTTTGTACCTTGGCACAAAGGTGATGGGGCGGCATCATCACTAATCTATCAAGGGATTTGTATCTTAGCACCTAGGTGATGGGGCGAGATAATCACCAACCTACCAAGTGGTAATTACTTTGAAAATCTAGCTTGGTCCTTTCTACACATATGTTATCCTATATAAGCATGAGGTACTTAAGCATGTTTTACTTAAGCATTGATCATACATGCAATATTGTTATATTATGCACATTGCCTATTGTTATGCATTTTGATTATGATGTCTATCTCTTGTTGCATTGCATCCTACATACTTAGTATATTCAAATATACTAACGCATACTCTTGCCTACATAATATCACCATATAGGAACCGGAGCTCCATTGGGTCATCATCCTCCTCCACATGGCTAGTGGTATCCATTCAAGCTAATTGGTGAGTCCTCATGTGCGAGGGCAATACATATATTCTTAAGCTATGCATTAAAGACTATCCTTATTTTTGGTATACTTTTACTATGAGGGTGAGCCCAGTTGCTTGTCTTGGCCCCCGTTAAGTCCTATGTTAGAGGTGTTGTTGGGCAAGTTATGTATTATGCTTGAGCTTTGATTTACTTATGATATTCAAGCTATTTAAATATAAGTCTCTCCTATAGTCCCAATTCCCCTTATTTATGTTTCTTACATTGTTTTGCATTGCTTCCGCAACCAAGGATGTGTAATTATACACTACGAGGCTTGTTTGGGGTTCCTTCGGGTTCCCCATTCGATGGTCACGTCTAGGCCCTAGGCTTAGGTGGTGACAAAATCTCCAACTAAAACTACCACTCTTACGATGCTATCTCCTTTTTAATACTCCTTCTCAAAATTCAAGCTTAGGGTCTAGGACTAACTATCACATACCTCGTTAATGCTAACTTACAACTACTAGGTAAAACTTTAGGGAGAATAAGCCCTCTAAAATCTCATAGTGAGTATTCCATCAACATATCCCTTCCTCATAACTCAGTACCACTCACCTATTCAATCATATCTCCTTATCTGACTAAGATCATAACTCGATAAGTCTCATGAACTCTCACTTAAGAGTCATAAGCCTAATTTAGGCCTATCACATCAAAAGAACTCTTTTCCCTATCTAACATCTACACTCCACCTTCACTACCACTGTGACACATTGACCTAAACCTCCTTCTAGGTTGATCACACTCCAACTCATCCTAACAATAACTCTTTCTATATACCTTATCGTGTACATCAAATGGTACTTACTACTCTTTTGTCAAGACTTATGGGAATCACATTATCATTACATTACTTACCTAAAAATATATATGACCTTAGTTATAAGACTCAATCAATTACCACTCTTACTATCTGGTCTCCTCCTTTCCCTCGTCATCCTTCTAGCCCAGGGATAACAAACTCTACTCATGGTTTACACGACCTCATATCTCACCCTTAGGCAGTAACATTACACTCTTTAGAGACATAAGCTCCTCTATCACGTGTCACATGGGAAGCAAGTTTTGGAAAAAAAAAGGGTATGGGTATATCTATAGCTAACTCAAATGCACGATTGATGTTAGTAATAATATACTCTTTCTAGTCAATCAACTTAGCACCTTAGTCGGCTTCTTTCAAGCCTGGTGTAGTCTCTCTACCATTCTGATTACTTTATCACAGAGGATCTCATCTGTAAGAGTTTGAGCATTACTATCTCTATTGCCTCATAGATGAATCATGGTTAAAAGAGTTAGAGCGACGCACAATTCATCACAGATTTCTAAGGGAATAGCTCTATCGCAAGATTGAGATTTTGAAAGAAGGGAAACTTTTCCTATAGCCTCCTGCTTATGAAGTATGGTGCACAACACACTCATAACGAAGATTCTACTAGAAACGGCTTCATAGAATCCCTAGGACACTTGAATCGGGCTCTGATACTAAGTTTGTCATGCCCTGGGAGGGTACCCTAGATGTAACTGGCACTCAAAGACTATTGCTAGTCCTCTAGCGAACCTCTTAGCCTCATCATCACATCTTACTCAACAGCGGAAGAAATACTCAAGGATAACATTTAAAGAAAAGACAGAATTATTATAAATGTTTTCCCAAAATAGTTCAAGACTGAATAAAATACTCGATAATACTCCACTCTAGGTCTATGAAGCCACTACTCTAATCATCTGCAAGGTACCATGACAGGCCATGGCTACCCAACTCAATAAATAAAGAACTGAATAAAATAAGAACAGGCTCCTCCAAAAAGTAAGGAGGGCTCACTAATCTCTGGATCTAGAAATTCTGAACCTCAATAGTGCATATGTTGAAGTCCTATATCTCTCGTATCTACATTATGAAATGATGCAGAGCCAAATGGCATCAGTACGTGGAATGTACTGGTATGTAAATGGCTAAAAGTAGATAGATAATTCTCAAACTAATCAACAAACTCGACTCAAGACTCAACTCTTCATCTTATAACTCAACTCAAGAAATCATAAGTTTTTAAGTTTGAAATCATGCTTTAGAAAATAGACTCAGTGTAGAATGGAACTCACTTTGAAAACCAGGATATGCTCAACTCAAGTGTTGCTTGGAAGTTTCTCTAACCGTTATAACTCCCACCGCCATGAGTTTTGGTGATGCACAATGAATATGGCATCGCTGCATCGCCCGTCCTTAACTTTTCTCGAAAAAGGATGTGTCAACCTCTAACTCTCTCTCTCTGATCCAAAGAGAACGTCCAACTTTTTGGACAAGAGTCGCAAATATTATGCTGAAACAACTATCCTTCTCTGGCAATGCAGTTCTAGGGTGACTGTCCTCAACTAACTCGGTGCTCAATACTCCTTCCAAGACTAAATCATGCTCATAGAAATTAACTCAACTTATCTCCGCGACTCATCTCAAACAAGTCAACCCAGTTCTTGGTAGCTTAACTCAATTACTCATAACTCAGGACCATCATCTATGCAATACAACTCAAGTCTCTAGTCGACATCATGAAAGACTCTCATAAATCATGGTCAGGTGACAATCAATTTAGTATGCTCAGCATATACGACATGATGGATACTCATTACCTGCACACATAAATTAAGAAGACATATATGAAACAAGAAAATGTAATTCTCAGGTTCACATTACTTCGTTTCAAGGGTTGGGTTCACAATTTCAGTTAAATCAGTAAGCAAGAAGTATACTAAGTTTAGGGTTCATGCATCAATCATGTGAAATACTTTTATAATTCAAGATAACAATGGTGAAACTCATAATTTAACTCAAATAATTTCAAGAAACTCAATCTTGTATGAGAAATTAAAACTCAAGAACCACCGGATTTAAGACATATGATTCATACTCATGATTTTAACGGAAATAAGTGATAGGGGTGCGTGGATGAACATAATCCAATGCTTTAGGTAGCCTTACATACCGAGTATGAAGTTTGACAATCAATTCCTAAAGAAATTAGCCTCAATCCTTTGAATCCTAGTTCTTTCTCCTCTTCTTTGCTCAAGGTTTCTACTTAGTTTTTGCATAAGGGACTTTAAAATAGGTTTTGAAACCCTTTTTAGGCCAAAAAGGACTTTTATAGGTGGTAGATTAACTCTAGAAGGGGTGAGAAAAATTCTAGAGTGCCCCTCAAAAGATTTAAAATTTTGAACTTCAATGGAACAGGTTTGCCACACGAACCTGTTGTGCACCTGTGTATTTTTTGAAATTCAACCCTCGTCGAATAATTTTAAAAAATTGTAAGCGTGGGTCCGTGACCAAGGTGAGTCGTGGACCCATCGTGACCCTTACGATCTCGATTTTCAAATAAAAAAATTATTTTTTAATCTTGTTTCTCTAAAATCAGGTCGAGACCATTTTCTTATACAATTATTCATGTTGATCGCAAATCCGATCTCGAATTTTCCATCCGAGCTTGAGAAGACGCGTTATGCGCAAGATTCAATTCTAAGGACATTTTGGTAATTTTATCGAGCATTACAATATTACGTCACACTCATACCACCTTATTTGAGGTTGATAAATTCTGTCATTTTGGCCTCTCTAAGCTCAAGAGGAAGTAAACGGTCCAGATAGGAAAACTTAAACTCTTTCCAACAAACCCATCATCATCAACCCTCTCTATCAAGCATCAGTTGTACCACACTTGAGCCACATCCTTCAATTGATTGGCAGCTAGTTCAACTTTTTCTTTTGAATTCACCCCCATAACAGTCAACACTTTAGAGAGTCATCAATGAAGACTTGAGTATCCTCATCAGCTTGTGACCCAAAACAAACTCCAGAGCATTCATCCAAGTAAAATCTCTCACTCTAGCAGCCGGAGTGGAGATATGAGGAAGAGGATTGGCCTGCCTAGCCTGGTTGGTCACCACTTGGGCAAGCATGGCAAAGGCAATCCAATATTCATCCTAAGTAATTAGCTCTCCTATAGGCTCTTGAGAGACTTGGTCCTCATTAATCAAGGCTTGCCTTGGTAGAGGGGCTCTTCTTGGAGGCAAGGATATCATCAAAGTTAAGAAGTCTTAAGACATGGTTCATAGCATGACATAAGACATGATGAAGTGAGACAATTCCTAAAATGACATTATAGCTTCAACTCATAGATATGGTGCACTTCACACCGATAAATAGGACCCTACTCGATGCGAAATGTTGGATCCTGTGGATTATTTATAAACTTAGTGCTCTAATACCAAGCTTGTCATGACCTGAGTCAAAGACCTAGGAGTGACATGGCGAATGCAAACCCGAGCGTCCCCAAACAAGCCTCATAGCATCCACATACACATTATTGATTCAGAAGCATGTAGTAAGACAGTAAACACGTAGTTCTAAGGGATGAGAAAGTTCACACTATGCGGATGTCATAATGATAGGATTAGCATGATCCACATAGCACATAATACATAAGAACTAAGGGGTGGGTAAGTATAACTCACGCTATGGGGATAGCAGGGACTTAGGAATTTCCACATTTCCATATCTCACTAAGAACATATGATCATTTCATCAACATCAATAGATAACCATAATTGTGATCTACATAAGCAAATAGCATAACATAACACAAAACCATTCATAGAGTTTACATGTTGTCTAATAATGCCTCTAAGTCATAGAATAGAATGGGGGCCAAAACATGTCCCCGCTTACCCTCAAAGCAAGGACATAAAACTAAACAGCAAAATAGGTATATAGAAGATGGTGTGTCCTAGGATGGTAGGATTCACCATACGCAACTCACACAATCTAAGATAACCATCAAGAGATGGATGAAGATAGTCTCTGATCCCTACATGATTAGATCATATAGGCAAAAAGTATGTATTAGTACGTTTGAATATACTAAGTATGGAGGCATGCAATGTATATGAACTTATTAAACTAGTATTCAATATTAGATGACTAGGGCACATATATACAAAGAAGTATATAAGAAAGAATAATATATCAATATGCCAAGAAATCCATGATACATGAATGTCAAAATACTTTGTACAAAATGGGGGTGGGACCTCAACCGATATAAGACCAAGTGAGTTATAACTTGAAACTTCGTCGTCTTCCCCACAACGGATAAATATGTGACCTACTTGCAAAAGGTAGATCCTTAACATAATCATCTCTTAAAAGGAGTATAAACATGAACCTATGTTTAGCACATAGTTATGGGACTTGAGAATTTATATAAGGTCCTTGGAGATATCCCACCTCACATAAGCCCACTAGGTGCTAAGTCATCATCCCACAAGAATACATATACATATACGTGAGGCGTAAGTCTTGTCAAAACATAATCATACATACATAGGCTTAAAAGTCAAATATACTTCATAGTCATGCACACATAGGATAAAAAGAAAAATCATACTTCATGTCATACTTTCATGCATAGGAATAACTCCTTTATTGTCATGACCCAAACTAGGGCCCAGATGTGACACGACAAATGGAGAACTGAAGGAACACCAAACAAGCCTCTTAGCATATTATACACACACCCTTGCTCGCAGAAGGCAATTAAACAATAATAAAAGAGTAAAAATAGGGATAAAGGGACTAAGGGAATTCTTTGATAGCATAAAATATCGAAGAGTCAAAGGAGTCAAAGCTCAAGCATAATTACATCATTGGTTCCAACAACACCTCTAAACATAGATTTGAGTAGGGGCCAAGACACTTTCCGAGCTCACACTCATAGTATCAAGAGTTCAACATAAAAACATATCAAAGAAAAGAGAAACATAGCTAGTGTCCCCGAACTTGAGGACTCACCAAAATTCTTCTTCACGATGTCAAACTAGCCACGTGGAAAAGAATAGTCAAATGGAGCTCCAGTTTCCTACATGGTAACATCATGTAGGCATGGAGTATGCATTAGTACATTTGAATGTACTAAGTATATAGGATGCAATGCAATAAGAGATAGGTAACGTGATCAAAATGCATAATTATAATCAATGGATACGCATAGTAACAATATGGCATGCATGATCAATGTTTGAAGTAAACATGCTTGTAAATCATTCAAATTGCATAGAACATAGTATATAAGTGTGGCAGGAGACCTCAACTGACATAGAATATTACCAAGTGAGCTACAACTTGGAATCTTGATAATTATCCTTCACCGGTAAAGAGGTGGTCTACTTGCCAAGGTAAACCATACTTCAAACTTACTAGAACAAGACCCAATTTTGTATGAAGTAACCTTCCTTATAGGAATATGACCTAATTCCAGAAAGGATTTCATTAAGACACTTCACCTTATGGGAATATGACCCAATTTCGAGAAGAACCTCAAGAGAAAGTGTACTAAATAGATCCATTAGTAAAGCAAGTCTAAAACATCACCCTATGGTGGCACATAGTTCTAGGAAAGACAGCACTCCCTCAATCTATCAATACTAAATCTAATTCCACGGAATATATAAAATAATCATAGCTTTAATAACTTGTAAGAAATATTAAAACATGGCATGAGTAGCTCTAAAATATCTTTGACCTCTAATAGTGAGCCTAACTTAAAACATACGAATAGATCATCATCAAACAATAACCTTGCATCAACAACAAAAGCTCACAAGAGGTAAAATCTTTAAGAAAAGGGCTTAATCCGACTTTACAAGCTACATCATAGAAATTTTCATGAATTAAACACATCTTTAGAAAGCCCAGAATCATAATAAAGTCACTTGACTCATAAATAATCCCATAGATCATCAAATCTTTGAGAATCCTTGAAAAGGCATTTTATCAAACACTTGGCGGGTGTATAATGCTAGTTCAAAACCATGCAATTCAAGAATGAAATCATATGAGAAAACTCAATGTAAATCCACCCACCAATACTTTGTAACACCCTCTTCCAAAATACATCAAGGTCCTTTATCAAATCTCACAGTAGATCATAAATCTATAGCTCAAAACATGCATAGGTAATCAACATTTAATAAAACTCCAATATAGTTTATAGTCTACTTCCATAATAAGAGATACACATAGATAATCTAACATGAAAACATGCATTTTGTATAAAAAGAAAAGTTGGGTACCAAGGATAAAAGGACCCAATGATTAAAATCTACATATCTTGAATTTCTTGAAATTGGGTTGAGAAAGGCTTGAAGCTTGGAATAGGGTCTTTAAATCCAAAACTTGTTCTAGAGTTTCCTTGAATTTGTATTGGGGTTTTGCTAGAGGCTCTTGAGAGAATTTGAGATTATATTCAAATGGAAAGGAGTGAATTTGATAGTCAGGAATGGGGTTTATATCTTTAGGAACGGTTAAGATTAGCATAGGAAGCCCCAAAAAGTCATTATAATAAATTAAATTTACAAAAATGTCATTAATGAAACGAAAAGAAAAATTGATAAAGTGGCACCTCACTTGAGGTTACATGGGTCATGTGACACTCCACGGTTCATGTGGAGTGCCCGTGAACCAACACTTTGACAATTTCGGGAAATTGGAAACTTGGACAACACTTGGAATGTTTTGCCTAAGTGTCACCTCACGGACTGATTCACGGGTCGTGTGAATCATATGGTCCGTTTACTAGTGTGTTAAACAACACATAGAAAATTTCACGAAAGTTATGAGATGGTAATTTTTTACTTAGGAAAATATTCGCTCCGGAAGCCTCACGGAAGGCCTCATGGCCCATGCCACACCACAGGGTCCATGTGGCTGGTTCTGGTACATGACTTGGCCAAAATGTGGTTGTTTCAGGCCCCAGGATAGTCTCATGGGTCGTGAGGTGCTACACAACCCGTTTACTGGCCTGTGTAGCAACACTGTACAGAGGGGCTCTACGAAAACTGGCATAACTCCTTCGTCTGACTCGGAATAAGGTGAAACCAAGTGCGTTGGAAAGCAAACTCAAAGAGCTTTCATTTGTTATGTCATGCGTCATCCAGTTCTTTGTGTGCTAAAACTTATGCCCATTAAAGTTGAACCTTGCACAAGACAATACCCAAAACTCAATTTAAAGAAGAGTCTTGAACTCATCTAAGTACTAGAAGTCTCTCAAGATCCTAATACGCTTCCCAACCGTACGAATGAGGTTTGAAGCATAGGCACATATGTGTATGGAGTTACAGGGTGTCACAATATCTCCCTCTTGGAAACATTCATCCTCGAATGTGGAAGAACAAGGCTTGAAAGACTTGAATTGTAACATGAAACTCCCAACCATAATATTCAATGCATAGTTTACTAGTTGAAAATCATAAAGTAGTTAAGACTCTTGCCAAAATGTGTTCAAATCATTCAAAATATCATACAAATCATTATAATACACATGTAAGCATGTCATGCCATGAGACTCAAGAAATGAAAGGATTAGGACCGCTTGGGAAAATAAAGAACCTAGTGCCTTGGGCGTAAGTAGATTGGAAAATAAAAATAGGGATGTCACTTCATCATGTTCGCCCCGGCCTTTGAAGTGGCACCTCAACTTGATGATTCCTCCGAAGGGCTTTGAAGGATTCTACATCTTTGTTACTCAACCCCTCCACTTGTCTACCCAAAATCTTAATCGGGACCTCCTCATAGGTCAAATTATCCTCCATTAGACCCATCACCTCTAAGGATACAATAATACATAGGTCACCAACACATCTCCTCAACACCCTATCAGGACCCTCAAACCTTGGGCTCAATTTTCCTTTCTTGTCAAACTGGACCACACCCTCCATAGGTAAGACTTCAAGTAAACCCGTTCCTCAACAGTAAACACATATAGCCTACCTTAGTTCCTATAGACACCATCTCTCCCTTGGGAGAAAATCTCTACTCTCAACTTCACCCAACCTTATTCCTAACCTAGTCAACCGGTGTACTTCTCCAACCACCCTTTTGTCACCCCAAAGATTTCCACTTTCCATAATTAAAAAGCAACCTCACATTGCTCAAAATTCGTAACATCACCCTCAATGATTCATAAGCTGTTTCACACTTTCAGAAATGAATCAACATATTATCACTAAAGACCACCACAAACATATCAAGGTAGGGTTTAAAGACCCTATTCATAAAACTTATAGACATAGCCAGTGCATTAGCCAAACCGAAAGACACTACCCTAAATTAAAAAATATCAAAAAGGATACCAACAACTCATTGACCATCGGAATCGACTCAATAGGAAGGACCTTAGGATCAATATTCCTACTCTAACAAGATGATAAATGCAACCCTTAAAGATCAATTGGACCTTAAGAAAAGAAATAGACCTACCCCCGTCACTACTACACATGGACGGGTTCATTAGGGAATTGGGATCTAACTCTTTGGGTCCTACAATCAATAGAGTCATGACATGCATGTAACTAATCAACCCTAAGTATAATATCAAAATCCACCATATCTAATTCAACAAAGCCATAAGGCAAGACCTAATGCAATATGAACACGAAACAATTTCTATAAGTCGTTCTAGCAGCAATAGACTCACCAATAGGGGTAGACACCAAAAAGGTTCACATAACAATTTGGGGCATACATTAAACTAGTTAGGAACAAAAGAAATAATGAAAGAAATAGTGGCACCTGAACCAATCAATGCATAAATATTCAAGTCAAAGGAAACTTTAACATACTAGTAGCAACATCGGGCGCCTCATCCCTTCCTTGCCTCCTTTGAAGAGCATAGAATCTATTGTGCCTTGGGGAACCCCTTGATGATTTACCCTTTCTGCTTAGCCCGCATTAGAACTTTGACCTTGAGGACCATCATCTCTCCCTTTGGGTTGAGTATGAGGACAATCATTTTGTGTCCATTCACTACAACCAAAGCAAGCATTGGAGTTCTTCAAACATGGGCCACCATGGCCTTTCCCACACTTTAGGCACCTAGGATTTGCCACCCCTTTATCACCTCCTTAGAATATTTGATTTGGTAGCCTACCATTGGCAAACCCCTCATTGGAAGCATTGAATGACTCTTGGCCTTAGAATTTCTAGCCTTGAGGAAAACGACCACCCAAGGAATTTTGAAACACACCTTCAAAACGGGCCTTTTGGGCCTCACCCATTCTTCTCTTTCTACGCTTTTCACCCTCCAATTGTTCGGCATAAGTCATGAGATAGGTTAAATCCATATCACTTATCAACACGGCGGCACAACACTCCTCATTAACCAAGTCAGGCACCCCCATCACAAATTTGTTCATCCTAGACCTCAGCTCTGCCACCAATTATGGTACATACTTGGAGAGTTGATTGAACTTGAGGGCATACTCCCTCACACTCATAGACCCTTGCTTTAGATTCATAAATTCCATCATATTGGCCTTCCTTAGCTTAAGGGGAAAGAACTAGTTGAGAAATGCCGCCTTAAACTCTTCCCAAAGGATGACATTGTTGTTCCCCTTCTCTACTTTCCATTGGGTAAACCATATTTGAGCCACCCCTTGATTTAATAGGCTGCCAACTCTGCCTTCTCCTCTGATCTAACCGCTATAATGGCCAACACTTTGTATACCTCATAAATAAATTCTTGATGGTCCTCATCCACCTTATACCCATGGAAATCCGATGGGTTCATCCTAGGAAAGTCTCTCACCTTTGAAGCCAGTGTAGAACCATGAGGAGCTTGGGCCCCTTGGTTGATTTGATTAATCATGGCATGAGGTAACATGGTAATAGCTTCCCGGAATTCTTCATAAGTCGTTCCTCTATCTTGAGGAGCAGGAGGAGCCAGTTGCTCCTTGAGTGTACGGGCTTTTCTTCCTCTAGGAATTGACATGATCTAGAATAGCAAAGAAAATTCGTTAGAGTAAACTTTACCTTAACTTCTATAGGATGACATAGACCATGAAGAAGGAAAACATTTCCTAAAATGCCTCACAGCCTCCCATTCATAGTTGTAGCACACTTCACAACCATGAGTAAGTCTCTAATTGATGCGGTATGTTGGATTTGAAGGATCATTAACAACCTAATGCTCTGATACCAAGTTTTTTATGACCCAAACTAGGTCCTAGATGTGACACAGCGAATGGGGAACTGAAGGAACCTCAAACAAGCCTCTTAGCATACCATACACACATCCTTAGTCGCGTAAACAATTAAATAACAACAAGAGAGTAAAAATAGGGATAAAAGGACTAAGAGAATTCTTTGATAGCATAAAATATGGAAGAGTAAAAGGAGTCAAAGCCCAAACATAATTACATCATCAGTTCCAACAACACCTCTAAACATAGATTTGAGCGGGGGCCAAGACACTTTCCGAGCTCACCCTTATAGTATAAAGAGTTCAACATAAAGAGATATCAAAGACAAGAGAAACATAGCTAGTGTCCCTGAACTTGAGGTCTCACTAAAATTCTTCTTCAAGAAGTTAAACTAAACACGTGGAGTAGGATAGTCAAATGGAGCTCTTGTTCCTACATGGTAACATCATGTAGGTATAGAGTATGTATTCGTATGTTTGAATGTATTAAGTAAATAGGATGCAATGCAACAAGAGTGAAACGACCCCAAAAGTGCCCAAAACATGCCTCAAAAGTGCCCATAATCACAATTTTCATATATCTCAAAATCCGTGTGTGATATCAAAAATTCAACTTCATATTCTTTATCAAGGGGAAAAATTGGACTCCAGTTTTTTACATTGGTTTGTTATAGCCACAATGGGTCTAATCCCGATTTTTGAGCAACCATAGCAAAATTTGATTTTTTCAAGTTTGCACAAAATAGTGGGGGTACTCGATGGTTCCCCGACGTGGATCTATCATGGACCTATGTATTTTCATTTTTCTCACTTTAGTACAAGACTTTGGGGTCTTGGGCCTAAGCCTTCGGATGTGTAAAAACATCTATACTTAGCCATATTTCAAAACCATATCATACAAGACATTCCCCAATACTCTCTTAAACACTTAGACATATATTTCAATCAAAATTCAAGTGTTAAATCTCATTTTAGATCTAAGGATCTCATTCAAGCTTCAAGTCTCAATTCAAATCTTCTTCAAGGAATTCCCAAAATTAAGGTATGTGGCTTTCATCCATTAGATCCTTTCACCCATGGTGCCTAAGCTTCCTTTTTACATAAATCTCATGTTTCTAAGTTGATTTACTTATGAGTTTTACTTACTATGAATTTGACTATGAACTATGTTGGGGTTTCATAAACTTGTGACTGTTTAAGAAAATTTTGAGCTATAAATCTATGATCCATTATGTGTTTTGATGAGGGGTTTTGATGTAGCTTGTAAGAGGCAATTACCAAGTATTGATGAGTTGATTTACTTTCATTTTTATTGCATAATTTCACTCTTAAATTGCATGGTATTACACTAGCATTACACACCCATCAAGTGTTTGATAAAATGCGCAGTTTAGGATTCTTGAGCTATTGGTGATCTATTGTATAACCTATGGCTTGAATAACTTTATGATGATGAAAGGAAGGTATATATGTGTTGATTTTATGGAAAGTATCTATAGTGTTGTGATTTGACTATACCTAGTTGAGGAGGGGTAAATTGCCTCAACCATCTTGATGGGGGGTGGTATGCCCATTAACTAATTGAGGTGTTGATACCTCAATCACTTTGGACAGGATGTGGTCATGCCCATAAGCCAATTGGTAGAATGATTCCTCAATTAGTTGGGATGGGGGTGGTCATGTTGCCAACCAATTAAGGGATTTATACCTCAATCACCATGGATGGTAGGGTGTAACAACCATCAACCAATTGAGGGGTTGATTCATCAATCACTTTCAAGGGGTGGTCTACCTTGGACTCCAAATACTAAGTTTGCTTAGTTTATGATGATGATCATTTCCTACACATGTACTATGTTTCTATATAAGTATGTTTTACTTCAAGCATTGATCACGCATGCCATGTTGCTAATATACTATCTCTTGTTTATGATTATGCATTTTGATTATGTTGCCTATGTATTGTTGCATTGCATTCTAGATACTTAGTACATTCAAACGTACTAATGCATACTCTATGACTACTTGATGTTACCATGTAGGAACTGAAGCTCCTCACGATCATCCTCATCCTCTCCGTGGCTAGGACTACCTTCTCAAAGAAAGTTTGGTGAGTCCTCAACTCTGGGGATGATATCTCTTGTTCATATGCTATGTAAATACTCTTATTATCTAATTCTATATTTTTGACTATGAAGGTGAGCTCGCGAAATTGTCTTGGCCCCCGCTCCTATTTATGTGTTAGAGGTTTTGTTGGAACCTTATGAAATGCTAATGTTATGCCAATGGCTTGTTATGTTCCTATGGTTTCGAGGATTTCCCTTAGCCCTGTATTCCCTTTTTTACTATCTCTTATTATTGTTTTATTGCTTTCGCGACCAAGGATGTCTAATGATATGCTAAGAGGCTTGTTTAGGGTCCCTTCGGGTTCCCTATTCACCATGTCACATCTATGCCCTAGGCTTAGGTCATGACAAACTTGGTATTACAATACTAGGTTGTTAATGGTCCTCGGTATCCAACACACCGCGTTGATTAGAGTCTTATTCATGGTTGTCTTGTACACCACAACTATGAGTAAGAGGCTATGAGAGATTTTTGGAAATGTTCCCCTTCTTCACGATCTATGTTGTGCTATAGAAGTAAGGTAAAGTTTCCCCTCTAAAGAATGTTCTTTGTCATTTTAAGATCATGTCTAACACAAGAGGAAGAAGAGCCCACACTCTCGAAAAACAACCGGCTCATAGAGAACTCCAGGATGTTCTCACTTTGCTAGCTCAAGTCATGGCTAACAAAGTCAACCAAGGGGACCCATCCCCTCATCCTCCTACTCCGGCATCTCAGGTGAGGGACTTTATGTGTATAATCCCACCAGAGTTCAATGGGTCTAAAGTGGATAAGGACCCTCAAGAATTTATTGATTATGTATACAAGGTATTGGCTATGATGGGCATTAGATCGGAAGAGAAAGCGGATTTGGTGACATATCAACTTAAGGAGTTGGCCCCAATACAGTACACTCAATGGAAGGAGGAGAAGGGAAACAACAATATGATCCTTTGGGAGGAGTCTAAGGTGGAGTTTCTCAACCAGTTCTTTCCTCTTGAGCTTAGGGAGGCAAAAATGATGGAGTTCATAAATTTGAAGCAAGGGTCTATGAGGGTGAGAGAGTATGGCCTCAATTTCAACCAACTCTCCAAATATGCTCCACACTTGGTTGTCGATCCTAGGTCTAGGATGCATAAGTTTGTGATAGGTGTTTCTGATTTGGTGAATAAGGAGTGTCATACCCCAAGGTTGATTAGTGACCTGGATTTGTCCCGCCTAATGACTTATCCTGAACAATTGGAAGGGGAAAATTTGAGAAAGAGAAGGGGTAATGAGGCCAAGAGGGCCCATTTTGATGGTAAGTTCCAAAGTCCCGAGCTGGTTTCATCAAGGCCAGCTGGTTTCATCAAAGCCAAGGGTTTTCTCATGCTCCTAATAGAAGGTTTGCCAATGACCATCCAAGGGCCCAAGGTGATGGTGGTGTGGTGCCTAATGTTATGTGTCCAAAGTGTGGTAGGGGTCATGGTGGCTCATGTTTGAAGGACACCATTGCTTATTTTGATCGGGGTGAAGTGGGGCATATGGAGATGGATTGTCCACTTCATATGAACAAGGGTAAAGATGTTCGTTCACAAGGTCGGGGTGCAAATACAGTTTCTTTAGGAAGAGGAGGCCAACAAGGTGGTGCCCCAAGGCACAATCGGTTCTATACTCTTCATGGGAGGCAAGGAGTTGATGAGGTTCCCAATATCGTCACTGGTATGGTAAAAGTCTTTGATTTTGATGTGTATGCATTGATTGACCCGAGTTCCACTCTTTCTTTTGTTATTCCTTTTGTTGCCAAAAAGTTTCATGTTGTGCCCGAATTGTTGTGTGAGTCTATGAGGTTTCTACTCTCATTGATGCATCTATTTGTTGCTACTAAGGTCTATAGAAATTGTCCCATTTGCATTTTGCATAAAATATTGCCTTGTGATCTTGTTGAGTTGGATATGGTGGATTTCAATATCATTCTTGGGATGGAATGGTTGTATGCATATTATGCCTCTATCGATTGTAGAACCTGTAGTGTCAAATTTCAATTCCCAAATGAACCCTTCCTTGAGTGGGAAAGTTATGATGTGGTGGTCAAGGCTAGGTTTATCTCTTGTATTAAATCCCAAAAGATCATCTTTAAGGAGTGTCTCTATCATCTTGTGAGGGTTAGAGATGTGGAGTCTAAAGTCCTTCCCATAGAATCGGTTCTGATGGTTAATGAGTTCCTAGATGTCTTCCCTAGTGAGCTTCCTGGTTTTTTTCCCCGAAAAGGAAAAAAACTTTGGTATAGACCGCCTTCCCGATACTCAACCTATTTCTATTCCTCTTTATAGTATGGCCTGGGGAAGTTGAACGAGTTGAAAGAGAAATTAAAGAATTTGCCAGAGAAGGGTTTTATTAGGCCTAACCAATCACCTTGGGGTGCACCGATGATATTTGTGAAGAAGAAGGATGGTTCTCTTAGAATGTACATTGACTATCGGCAACTTAATAGAGTCACCATCAATAATAAGTATCTCTACCAAGGTTGATGATTTATTTGACCAACTTCAAGGGGCTAGTCAATTCTCTATGATTGATCTTCGGTCTAGGTATCATCAGTGAAGGTGAGGGAGTGTGACGTTCCCAAGACAGCCTTCTGGACTAGGTAAAGGCATTATGAATTTGTGGTTATATCTTTTGGGTTGACCAATGCTTCTGCTATCTTCATGGATCTTATGAATAGGGTCTTTAAACCCTATCTCGATTTGTTTATGGTGGTTTTTATTGATGATATTTTGATCTATTCACATAGTGAGGAGGAATTATGGGTCATTTAAGGGTGGTTCTACAAAAATTAAGGGAAGAGAAGTTGTATGCTAAGTATGAGAATTGTAAATTTTGGTTGAAAAATGTTGCCTTTATAGGTTATGTGGTATCAGGGGATGGTATTAAGGTGGATCCCAAGAAAATCGAGGTGATTAGAAATTGGCCTAGACCTTTGACCCCGTCAAATATTAGAAGCTTCTTACGCTTAACAGGTTATCACTGGATATTTGTGAATGGGTTCTCTTCTATTGCTTCTCCCATGACTAAGTTGACCTAAAATAAGTCTAAATTCGTGTAGACCAATGAGTCTGAAAAGATTTTCCAAACCTTGAAGTATAAGCTTGTCTCTGCTTCTATCTTGTCTCTACAAGAAGGTTTTGTTCTGTATTGTGATGCATCCCGAATTGGTTTTGGTTGTGTTCTAATGCAAAATGGTAAGGTGACAGCTTATGCTTCTAGACAACTCAAGGTGCATGAAAAAAATTATCCAAGTCTTGGTCTTGAATTGGCCGCTATGGTTTTTTCTTTGAAAAATTGGTGTCATTATTTGTACGGGGTGCATGTTGATGTGTTTACCGATTATAAGAGTCTCCAATGTGTGTTCACTCAAAAAGATCTCAATTTGAGGCAACAAAGGTGGTTAGAGCTTCTTAAGGACTACGATATAAGTGTACATTATCACGCCGGTATGTTATGGCCGAAGCTTTGAGTATGGTGTCTATGGGTAGCCTAGCTCATGTTGATAATAAGGGCAAAAAGGTGGCTAGGGAGGTTCATCGGTTGGCTAGATTGGGGGTTAGGTTGGAAGAGGTTGGTAATGGTGGTATTGTGGTTGTTAATGGTTCAAAATCTTTCTTGGTTGATGAGGTAAAAGCAAAACAAGATCTTGACCCCTCCTTGTTAGAATTAAAGGCCTTGGTGAGAGAGGGAAAGGTGGAGGTTTTCTCCCAAGGGGGAGATGGTGCCCTTAGGTGACAAGGTAGGTTGTGTGTGCCTAGTGTTGATAGCTTGAGAGAGAAGATTCTTGATGAGGCTCATAATTCTTCCTATTCTATTCACCCCGGTTCTACCAAGATGTGTAAAGATTTGAGGGATGTGTTTTGGTGCGGAGGAATGAAGAAAGACATTGCAAAATTTGTATCTAGTTGTCATAGTTTCCGACAAGTCAAAGTCGAACACCAAAGGCCAGGTGGCCTAACCCAAGATATAGAGATTCCTACTAGGAAGTGGGAGGAAATCAACATGGATTTTGTGGTTGGGTTGCCTAAGACTATAAAGGATTTTGATTCTATTTTTGTTGTGGTTGATAGAATGACAAAGTCAGCTCATTTCCTACCGGTTAAGGCTACATATGGTGCCGAAGATTATGCTAAGTTGTACATTCATGAGTTGGTTAGATTGCATGGGGTGCCTTTGTCTATCATATCGGATCGTGGTGCTCAATTCACTTCTCACTTTTGGAGGTCCTTCAAAAGCGGTTTTGGTACCAAGGTAAAGCTTAGTAAGGCCTTTCACCCTCAAAAGGATGGCAAAGCCATAAGAACTATCCAAATTCTTGAGGATATGCTTAGAGCTTATGTATTGGAGTTTAAAGGTAGTTGGGATGATCATCTTCCATTGATTGAGTTTGCTTATAATAATAGCTATCATACTAGCATTAGTATGGCCCCTTTTGAGGCTCTCTATTGTAGTTGTTATAGGTCCCCGGTTGGATAGTTTGAGGTAGGGGAAATGGCTTTGTTGGGTTCGAATATGGTTGTGGAGGCTATGGAGAAGGTAAAGTTGATTAGGGAAAGGTTGAAAACAGTTCAATGTCATCAAAAGACCTATGCCGATGTGAGGACAAGGGTGATTGAATTTAAAATTAGTGATTAGGTCTATTTGAAGGTCTCACCCATGAAGGGTGTGGTTTGTTTTGGTAAGAAGGGTAAATTGAGACCAAGATTTATGGGTCCTCATAGGATGTAGATGAAGATTGGTAAGGTGTCCTACGAGTTGGAGTTGCCTAGTGAAATGGACTTGGTTCATTTGGTCTTTCATGTGTCTATGTTGAGGAAATGTGTGAGTGAGCCAAATGCTATTGTCCCATTGGATGTTATGGGTGTTGTTGAAGGCAACTTGACTTACGAAGAGGTTCCAGTAGAGATCTTATATAGACAAAAGGAGGGGTTGAGGAACAAGAATGTGGCTTCCGTTAAGGTCCTTTGGAGGAATCAACAAGTCAAAAATGCTACATGGGAGGCCAAAGCAGACATGCAAAAGAGATATACCTACCTCTTCTATTCTACTCAAGCCTAAGCTACTAATTCCAAGTGCTTTATGTGATTTCAGGTCCTATGTATCAGCCTATATGTCATTTCCATGCATTCATCTTTATGTTGACAAGTTCATGATGATTTTGACACTTATGTTGAGCTTTTGAAATGATGTTTAAGTGCATTGTTGCATTCATGTGTTGGTCTGAACTCATCTTGATTATTTATTTTATATACGTTTCTTTGACATTCGGAGACGAATGCACCCAAGAGGGAGATATTGAAACAACCCCAAAAAGTGTCCGAAAATGTGCCTCGGAAGTGCCCATAATCATAATTTCCATATTTCTCAAAAATTCGTGTGTGCTATTAAAAATCCGACTTCATATTATTGAATAGGGGCAAAATTGAGAGGGAAATGGGTCTAACCCCAATTTTTGAGCAACCATAGCAAAATTTAATTTTTCCAAGTATGCGCAAAACAGTGAGAGTGTGGGATGGTGCCGCGACGTAGACCAATCGCGAACCTATGTATTTCGTTGGTAGTTTTATCACTTCAGTCCAAGGCTTTGGGGTCTTGGCCTAAGCCTTCCCATGCAGAAAAACACATATATTTATATCACGATCCAAGCCTAGGACCTAGACATGACACGGTCAATAGGGAACCCGAAAGGGACCCCAAACAAGCCTCTTAACATATCATTACACATCATTGGTCCAAAAAGCAATTAAACAACATAATTAGATTAGAAATAAGGGAAAAGGAACTAATGGGGAAACTTTCATAATATAAACATCAAACAAGAGAGTTGAGACTCAATACATAATGTGTCCAACAACACCTCAAGAACTTAGATAAGAGCGGGGGCCAAGACAAGCAACCGGGCTCACCCTCACAGTCAATACATACGTAAAAGAAAGATAGTCTTATTACACAGCAAGAGATCATAGATATTTTCCTCGGAATAGAGGACTCACCAACTAGCTTGAGAGAAATCGTTCTAGCCATGTGGAGGAAGATGATCAAGTTAGGCTCCGGTTCCTACATGGTGACATCACGTAGGCAGAGAGTTTGTGTTAGTATATTTAAACGTATTAAATATGTAGAATGCAATGCAACAAGAGATAAGCAACATATAGGGATGCATAAGCATAGGTAATGAGTAGCATATAACAATATGGGCATGCATGGAAGATGCTTGAAGTAAATCATGCTTACATAGAACATAATACATGTACAAGAAGAGACATCATTATAGAATTCATAGTCTATTGAGGTATCAAGCCCTCAATTGGTATGTGGATCGTTGCACCGTACCACCCATGGTGATTGAGGCACCACCCCCTCATCCCGGTTATCAAGGTACAAACCCCTTGATTGGTTGGTGAATCATCTTACCTTACCACCCATGGTGATTGAGGTACCAACCCCTCATCCCGGTTATCAAGGTACAAACCCCTCGACGTGGTTACTCGGGCTCATAACCCCCCGAGTGGGGCATGGTCAATTCCCAAAACCATAGAGAAAATAGCATATACATACATTCCTTTCTTCATCATAAAGTCATTCAACTCATAAGATATGCAGTGGACCTTCAATTCCTCAAGAAACCATAACTGGACATTTTGTCAAACACTTGGTGGGTGTGTAGTGCTAGTGTGAAATCAGGCAATTTAGGAGTGAAATCAT
Source organism: Solanum clarkiae (assembly GCA_011800125.2). Lineage (NCBI taxonomy): Eukaryota > Viridiplantae > Streptophyta > Magnoliopsida > Solanales > Solanaceae > Solanum > Solanum clarkiae. The sequence continues at coordinate 28,050 of JAABOM020087568.1, read as the reverse complement.
GCAAGAAAATTCAATGTAAAATCATCCATCAATACTTGGTAACACCTTCAAGCAATATACATCAAAATAATTCATCAAATCCCACAATGGATCTTAGATTCATAGCTCAAAATATGCTAAAACACTCATAATTTCATTAAACCCCAACATAGTTCATAGTCTAATTCACAATAAGTAAGACCCATAAGTAAATCAACTTGAAATCAAGCAATTAAAGTAAAAAAAGATTCTTAGGATTCATGGGTAAAGGGAACCTATGAATGAAACCCACATACCTTAGCTTTGGAGAATTCTTTGAAGAAGATTTGAATGGAGGCTTGAAGTTTGGATGAATTCCCTAAGATCCAGAAGAGATTTGGACACTTGAATTTTGAAAGAAATATGTATGATATGAAGGTGAAATATGGCTAAGTATAGATATTTTCACGCATGGGAAGGCTTAGGCCCAAGACCCAAAAGTCTTGGACCTAGCAACAAAACTGTACAAAAAATAATGTACTGAGGCGCGCCCTTGGTGCATCGCGCCTTGGGCACGAAAACCTCATTGGAAATCATTTTTTGAAAAATTAAAATTCTGATTCGTTTGCTCTAAAATTGGGATTAGGCCCATGTCCCACTCACCTTTTCTCCTGATCAAGAATATGAAGTCAGATTTTTGATATCACACACAGATTTTGAGAATATATGAAAATTATGATTCTAGGCACTTTCGAGGCATGTTTTTTGGCACTTTTGGGGTCATTTCAATATCTCCCCCTTTGGAAACATTCGTGCCGAAATGTCAAAGAAATGTATAGGAGAGACATAAACATGAACATTTCAGTCCATATAAGGATGCAGCAATGCACTTAAACATCATTTCAAAAATCTCAACATAAGTGTAAAATTATCATGAACTTGTCAATTTAAACATGAGTTCATGCAATGACATAAGGGATGAAATTAAGACTTGAAATTACATAGGAGAATTAGATTAATACCTTACGTTTGAGAGAAGTGGAAAAGATAAGGATATTATTTTTGCATGTCAGTTTCAGCCTCCCAAGTAGCACTTTCAACTTGTTGATTCCTCCAAAGGACCTTAACGGAAGCCACTTCCTTGTTCCTCAACCTCTTCACTTTTCTATCAAAAATCTGAACCAGAAACTCTTCATAAGTCAAGTTATCTTCAACAACAGTCGCAACATCAAGAGCCACAATGGAATTTGAGTCACCCACATACTTCCTCAACATAGACACATGAAACACCGGATGAACTAAACCCATTAAACTAGGCAACCCCAACTCATAAGCCACCTTACCAATCCTACTCATTACCCTATAACAACCCACATATCTTGGGTTCAACTTGCCATCCTTACCAAAACAAACTACACCCTTCATGGGTGACACCTTCAACTAGACCCAATTACCAACTTTAAATTCAAGCTCTCTTCTCCTCGCATCGACATAGGACTTTTGGTGACTTTTGGATGTCTTAAACCTTCCTCTAATCATCCTAATCTTCTCAAGAGCCTCCATAACCAGATCTGGTCCCAACAAAGCCACCTTTCCAATCTCAAACCACCCAACCGGTGATCTACAACGTTTACCATAGAGAGCCTCAAAAGGAGCCATACCAATACTAGAATAATAGCTATTATTATAAGCAAACTCAATCAATGGAATATGATCATCCCAACTACCTTTAAAATCCAATACACAAGCCCTAAGCATATCCTCAAGTGTTTGGATAGTTCTTTCGGCTTGGTCATCTATTTGCTTAACTTTTGTACGAAGACCCTTGGAAAGGACCTCCAAAATTGTGAAGTGAATTGAGCACCAAGATCTGATATGATGGACAAGGGAAACCCATGCAACCTCACCAAGTCATGAATGTATAACTTAGCATAATTGTCTGCCCCATATGTGGTCTTAACCGGTAGAAAGTGAACCGATTTTGTCATCCTATCAACCACAACCAAATGGAATCAAAACCTTTTTCTAGTCTTAGGCAAACCAATCACAAAATCCATATTAATCTCTTCCCACTTCCAAGTAGGAATCTCTATGTCTTAGGGTAGGCCACTCGGCCTTTGGTGCTCAACTTTGACTTGTTGGAAATATGATAACCGAATACAAATTTGGCAATGTCCCTCTTCATAATCTCTCCACCAATACACCTTTCTCAAATCTTTATATATCTTAGTAGAAACCGGGTGAGTAGAATAGGAAGAACCATGAGCCTCATCAAGAATCTTTTCTCTCAAGCCATAAAACAAGGCACACATAACCTACCTTGGCATCTAACAACACCATCTCACCCTTGGGAGAAAACCTCTACCTTACCACCCTTTACCAAAGCCTTCAATTCTAAAAACGCAGGGTCAAGATCTTGCTTAGCTTTTCACCTCCTCAACCAATGAAGATTTAGAGCCATCAACTACCACAACACCCTCACTATCTACCTCTTCTAACCTAACTCCCAATCTAGCCAACCAATGGGCCTCTTTAACCACCCCTTTGCAACCATCATCAACATGGGCTAGGCTACCCATGGACACCATATTCAAAGCATCGGCCACCACATTAGCCTTATCGGGATGATAATGCACACTCATATCATAGTCCTTAAGAAGTTCTAACAACCTTCTTTGTGTCAAGTTGAAATCCTTTTGAGTGAAGACATATTCAAGAATCTTATCATCGGTGAACACATCAACATGCACCCCGTACAAGTAGTGACGCCAAATTTTCAAACCAAAGACCAAGGCGGCTAATTCAAGATCATGAGTAGGATAATTCTTTTCATGCATGTTGAGTTGTCTAGAAGCATAGGTTGTGACCTTACCATTTTTCATCTACACACAACCTAAACCAACTCTAGAAGCATCACAATATACAACAAATCCTTCTAGCCCTTCCGGTAGTGACAATATAGGAGCGGACACAACTTATCTTTCAATGTTTGGAAACTCTTTGCACACTCATCGGTCCACACGAATTTGGCTTTCTTTTGAGTCAATTTGGTCATAGGAGAAGTAATAGAAGAGAATTCTTTCACAAACCTCCAGTAGTAATCCGCTAAGCCCAAGAAGCTTCTAATATCCAATGGGGTCAATAGTCTAGGCCAATTTCTAATCACATCTATCTTTCTAGGGTCCACCTAAATACCATCCCCCGACACCATATGATCTAGAAAGGCAACCTCCTTCAACCAAAATTCAAACTTCTCATATTCAGCATACAACTTCTCTTCCCTCATTCTTTGTAGCACTACCCTCAAATGACCCATATTCTGCTCCTTACTATTTTGATTGCATCAATGAAGACCACGACAAATGAATCAAGGTAGGGTTTGAAGACCTATCATAAGATCCATGAAGATAGCCGGTGCACTCGTCAACCCAAAAAGACATCACAACAAATTCATAATTTCCACACCTAGTTCGAAAGGTCGTCTTAGGAATATCATACTCCCTACTTTCACTTGATGATACCCGGACTGAAGATCAATCTTAGAGAAGTGACAGACCCCTTGCAATTGGTCAAAAAAATTATCAATCCTTGGAAGAGGATACTTATTCTTTATGGTGACCCTATTATGTTGCAGGTCGTCAATACACATTCTAAGGGACCCATCTTTCTTCTTCACAAATAACACCGGTTCACCCCAAGGTAATTAGATAGGCCTAATAAAACTCTTCTCCAACAAATCCCTCAATTTCTCCTTCAACTCCTTTAACTCTGTCGGAGCCATACAATAAAGGGGATGTCACGACCCAAATTAGGGCATAGATGTGACATGGCACATGGGGACCCCGAAGGAACCCCAAGCGAGCCTCTTAACATATCATTACACATCTTTTGTCGCGGAAATAATTAAAGAACAATAAAAGAGTAAAAGTAAGGGAATAGGGACTAAGGGGAAACCTTGATTTCATAAAAACATCAAGAGAGTCAAGATAGTCACGCTTATAACATTATTACATACTTTTCCAACAACACCTCAAAACATGAAACTTAGCGGGGGCTAAGATAAGCAACCAGGTTAGTATTGAAAATAGGTAATCCAAATATACAAGACATAATCTAAACATAAGCATGAAAGAACATAATCAAACACTTAAACAATTATTTCACTCAAAATTCAAGTGCCAAATCTCATTTCGAATCTAAGAATCTCATTCAAGCTTCATGTCTCCATTCAAATCTTTTTCATAGAATTCTGCAAAGTTAAGGTATGTGGGTTTCAACCATTGGGTCCTTTCACTCATGGTGCCCAAGCTTTCCTTTTACATAAATCTCATGCTTCTAAGTGATTTACTTATGGGTCTTACTATGAATTTGACTATGAACTGTGTTGGGGTTTCATAAACTTGTGACTGTTTAAGCATGTCTTGAGCTGTGAATCTATGATCCATTATGTGTTTTGATGAGTAGTTTTGATGTAGCTTGCAAGAGGGTATTACCAAGTATTGGTGGATTAATTTACTTTAAGTTTTCTTGCATGATTTCACTCTTGAATTGCATGGTTTTACACTAGCTTTACACACCTGCCAAGTGTTTGATAAAATGTTCGGTTTTGGATTCTTGAGCTATTGATGATCAATTGTACGACCTATGGCTTGAATGACTTTATGATGATAAAAGGAAGGTATATATGTGTTGATTTCATGAAAAGTATCTATAGTGTTATGATTTGACCATACCTAGTTGAGGAGAGCTAAATTGCCTCAACCATCTTGATGGGGGCTGGTATGCCTATTAACCAATTAAGGGTTGATACTTCAATCACTTTGGATGGGGGGTGGTCATACCCATCAACCAATTGGGGGGTTGATTCCTCAATCACTTGGGATGGGGGTGGTCATGTCGTCAACTAATTAAGGGGTTGATACCTCAATCACTATGGATGGTAAGGTGTAACAACCATTATCCAATTGAGGGGTTGATTCCTCAATCACTTCCGAGGGGTGGTGTACCTTGGACTCCAAGTACTAAGTTTGCTTGGTTTATGATAATGGTCATTTCACACACATGTACTATATTTCTATATTAGCATTTTTTACTTCAAGCATTGATCATGCATTCCATGATGCTAATATACTATCTCTTGTTTACGATTATGTACTTTGATTATGTTGTCTATCTATTGTTGCCTTGCATCCTACATATTTAGCACATTCAAATGTACTAACGCATACTATATGTATACATGATATTTCCATGTAAGAATCGGAGCTCCTCACGATCATCCTCATCCTCCCTGTGACTAGTACTACCTTCTCAAAGCAAGTTTGCTGAGTCCTCAACTCCGGGTACGATATCTCTTGTTCGTATGCTATGTAAAGACTCTTATTATCTAATTGTATGCTTTTGACTATGAGGGAGAGCCCAGAAAATTGTCTTACCCCCGCTTCTATCTATATATTAGAGGTGTTGATGGAACCTTATGAAATGCAAATACAATGCCATTGGCTTGTTATGTTCCTATGGTTTCGAGGATGTCCATTAGCCCCGTATTCCCTCTTTTACTATCTCTTATTGTTGTTTTATTGCTTTCATGACCAAGGATGGATAAGGATATGCTAAGAGGCTGGTTTGGGATCCCTTCGGGTTCCCTATTTGTTGTGTCATGTCTAGGCCCTAGGCTTGGGTCGTGACAAAAAGATAGGAAACGTGATCAAAATACATAATTATAAATAATGGATAAGTATAGTAATAATATGGCATGCATGATCAATGCTTGAAGTAAAACATGCTTGTAAATTAGACAAATGGCACAGAAATAGTAATTATGTGTGGTAAGACACCTCAGCCGACATAGAATAAGACTAAGCGAGCTACAACTTAGAATCCAGATTATTACCCCTCACTGGTAAATAGGTGATCTACTTGCCAAGGTAAATCATAATACAAACTTATAGGAACATGACTCAATTTCGTATGAAGTAACCTTCCTTACGGGAACATGGGAACATAACCCAATTTCAGAAAGGATTTCATTAAGAAACTTCACCTTACGGGAACACGACCCAACTTCGGGAAGAACCTCAAGAGAAATTGTACTAAATTGATCCATTAGTAAAGAAAGGGTAAAAAAATCATCTTATGGTGGCACATAGTTCTAGGAAAGAGAGCACTCACTCAATCCATTGGTGTTAAATCTAATCCCATGGAATATATAAAATAATCATAGATTTAATAACTTGTAAGAAATATTGAAACATGGCATAAGTAGCTCTAAACATCTTTGACATCTAATTGTGAGTCTAACTTCAAACATATGAATAGATCATCATCAAATAATACCCTTGCATCAACATCAAAGGCTCACAAGAGGTAAAATCTTTAACAAAAAGGCTTGATCCGACTTTACAACATCATACATATTTTCATGAATTAAACATATCTTTAGAAATCTCAAAATCATCATAAAGTCACTTGACTCATAAAGCATCCTATAGATCATCAAAACTTTAAGAATCCTTGAAAAGGAATTTTATCAAATACTTGGCGGGTGTGTAATGTTAGTTCAAAATCATATAATTCAAAAGTGAAATCATATGAGAAAACTCAATATAAATTGATTCACCAATACTTTGTAAAACCCTCTTGCAAGACACATCAAGGTCCTTTATCAAATCTCACAATAGATCATAATTCCATAGCTCAAAATATGCATAGTTAATCAATATTTCATAAAAACTCCAACATATTTTATAGTCTACTTCCATAATAGGAGATACCGATAGATAATCTAATATGAAAACATGTATTTTGTATAAAAAGGAAGGTTGGATACCATGGGTTAAAGGACTCGATGATTAAAACTCACATACCTTAGATCTTGAATTTCTTGAAATTGGGTTGTGAAAGGCTTGAAGCTTGGAATGGGGTCTTGAAATCCAAAATTTGTTCTAGGATTTCCTTGAATTTGTATTGGATTTTTGATAGATGCTCTTGAGAGAATTTTAGAGTGTATTCTAATGGAGAGGAGTGAATTTGATAGTTAGGAATGGGGTTTAGGTCTTTAGGAAGGGTTAAAATAGCATAGGAAGCCCCAAAAAGTCATTAGAATAAATTAAATTTATGAAAATGCCATTAATGAAATGGAGAAAAAAATTGATAAAGTGTCACCTCACTTGAGGTTATACGGGTCATGTAGCACTCCACGATTCGTATGGAGTGCCCGTGAACCAACACTATGACAATTTCTAAAAATTGGAAACTTGGCCAGCCCTTGGATATTTTTTGCCTAAGTGTTATCTCACAGACTGATTCACGGGTTGTGTGAAGCCACATGGTCAGTTTACTGATCTGTCAAATCATACTTAGAAAATTTTGCAAAGTTACGAGATGGTAATTTTATACTTAGAAAAATTTTCGCTCCGGAAGCCTCACGGAGGGCCTCACGGCCCGTGCCACACCACACGGTCCATGTGGCTGGTTATAGCACATGACTTGGACAAAATGTGGCCATTTTGGGTCGCAGTCCAGTCTAACAGGTCGTGAGATGCCACGCGGCCCGTTTACTAGCCCGTGTAGCAACACTGCACAGAGGGGATCTATGAAAACAGGCATAACTCCTTCGTCCGAACTTGGAATAAGGTGAAACCAAGTGCGTTAGAAAGCTAACTCAAAGAGATTTATTTTGATGTGTTATGGATCTTCCAGTTCTATGTGTGCTAAAATTTATGTCAATTAAAATTTTATCCTTGCAAAAACCAAAACCCAAAGCTCAATTTAAAGGGGAGTCTTGAACTCATCCAAGTAGTAGAAGTCTCTCATGATCCTAATACGCTTACAAACCATACAAAATGAGGTTTTAAACATAAGAACATAAGTGTATGGAGTTACAGGGTGTCACATTCATACTTATGCATTTGGTGTAAACACCCATAATTGCTCAAAGAACCATACCATAGACATTATGCGATCACATTCTTGTCATACTCATACTTGCTTGAAAATATAATCGTCATCATAATTGGGATTTAACCCACATCATAAACTTCATGAAATCCAACGTTTATGTATACATATGCTATGAATAATGAGAGAATAGCATGGGCAATAACACTATAATATGAAATCCAAGTAAATCTATGAAGAAACTCACATTTAAAGCATACTTGAGATTACCCATGCCTAAATTCCACATTTAAAGGGAAATGCATATTTAAACCTTTATTATATCAATGAAATTCAACATTTTAGGGCTTAAATCACTTTGAAAACATCAATTAAATATAGCTCACATCTCAATGGAATTGAATCGGCATTAATTTAAACGACTCATATTCAAAGTAATCTTGAAATTCATAATTTAAGTAATAAATCTTTGGAATATTCATGGTTGAAAGGGACCATGAATCAATACTACATACCTTAGATAATTTAGAAGAATCAAGAAGAAATTGATTAGAGAAGAAGACCCTTCCTTGAGCCAAGAAGAAATTGATTGGAGAAGAAGACCCTTCCTTGAGCTCTATCACACTTGAGAGGAGTTCTTAGAAGAGAGAATTTGAATATTCTACGTGTAATGAATGAATTTGAATAATAATGAAAGAGTATAGGTCTTTTTAGGGGTTTAGGATAGGTTAGAAAGTCACAAATGACCTTTAGAAATCACCAAAATTATGAGAAAGCCATTAATGAAACGAGCATTAAAAGAACCCTGGTGGCATGTGAAAAGGTACCACGGCCTATGCACATGACCACATACCGTACAAGGGTTTGTGTAGGGTCTTCAGACACTTAGCCAATTTATCAGTCTAAGGACATCCCTACTGACGGTTCAGGGTCTATTCAAAGGTACACTGATCGTACATTGGTCAGTACAAATGACCTAAGTTTTGAGATGGTAATTTTGTACTTAGAACTATATTTTTGGATGAAAGATTCTTGAAACACCTCACCACGGCTCGTGGTGTGTTTCACGATTTGTGCAAGAGCCCTTGGTGGTTGTCTTAGCCAAAATCATAGATTAAATGTTGGGGCTCCTACCAAGGGCTTGTGATACCCCATACCTCCATGCTCTTATGTACCCATGTTTCAAGGATCATTTAGTTAGGTTGGGGGTGTATTAGGTTCATGGGAGACTTTTAGTACTTAAACAAGTTCAAGACTACCCTACGAGTTGAGTTTTGTGTATTGATTCATGCTAGGGACAGCTTTAAATGAGTATACCTTTTAGCAAACTTGGAACTGGGTAGCCTACGACATTTCAAATGAAATCCCTTTGAATTATCTTTTCAATGCATTTGGTTTCACCTAATTCTGAGGTTTTTCGCGAGACCCTCCTATGTAGTGATGTCACACAGACAGCGTGATGACCAGTGAGGTGTTGGACAGTCCGTTTGGATGGCTTGGGGCTGGAAAAGGCTTTTTTTGGCCTAGGGAATGTAACATGTCCAGTGCACAGGCCATGTGGCTTGCCACCGACCGTGTGGGTCGTTGTGTGTACAAGAGAGGCAAGGTTGGCATGAGAGGAGATTTTGGCTAAGTGAGGTGCCACAGGCACCCTTGACTGGTCGTGTGAGAGTTGACGGCTCATGGCACCTGGGCGTGGCATGGCCTAGCCACATTTTCTTATTTAAGTGTGGTGAAACTGACCACTACATGGACCGTGAAGCACCACACGGCCCATGAAGTGGCCCGTCAAAGTGACGATGACGTTATTTCTCTAAGTGTTCCCAACTTCCATTTTTTTTTCTAAGTACCTTTTGACGAGCACTCCACATGACCCATGGAGTACCACACAACCATTCAAGCCTCCAGTGAAGCAACACTTTACCAATTTTTCTATCCATTAACTAATTGTAATTTCATAAATTTTAATTACTCTAATGACCTTTTTAGACTTCCAATGCTATCTTAACCTCCCCAAAAGACCTCAACCCTATTCCAAAGGATCAAACTCATTACTCTCATCTCAAATACACTCTCAAATTCTATCAAGAGCCTCCATCGAAGCCTCAATAGGAATTTAAGGAAACTCAAGAACAAGCTTTGGATTCTGAGACCCACTTCCAAGCTTCAAGTCTTTCACCACCCAATTTCAAGAAACTCAAAGTCTAAGGTATGTGGGCTTCAACCAATGGGTCCTTTCACCCTTGGTGCCTAACCCTGATTTTTACCCAAATTGCATGATTCTAAGTTGATTTACTTATAGGTATTACATACTATGATTTGACTATAAAACTATGTTGGGTTTCATAAACTTATGACTATCTAAGCATGTTTTGAGCTATGAACATAAGTTCCATTCTACGATTTGATGAAAGTTTTGATGTACATTGCTTGAGGCTGTTACCAAGTATTGATGGATGGTTTTACCTTGAATTTTCTTTCATGTTTTCACTATTTAATGGATGATCTTATACTAGCATTATACACCAGCCAAGTGTTCGATAAAATGTCCAGATATGATTTCTTGAGGAATTGAAGGTCCGATGCATATCTTATGAGTTGAATGGCTTTATGATGATGAAAGAAATGTATATAAATATATCTTACTCTATAGTGTTGGGAATTGACCAAGCCTCACTTGGGGGGTTGTAGGCCCGGCTGGCCATATTGAGGGGTTTGTACCTCGATCGCTTCGCTCGAAAGGTGGTAGACTCATGAAACCATGTCAATGGGTTTGTACCTTGATAACCATGTTGAGGGTTTTGAACCTTGATCGCCTCGCTCGGGAGGTGGTAGGCCCATGCAACCATATTAAGGGGTTTGTACCTCATTCGCCTCTCCAAGGGGGTGGTAGGACTTGGGTATTCTATATTGATGGTCTCTTCTTACACATGTATTATGTTCTCTGTAATCATGATTTACTTTAAAAATTATCCATTCATGCCATGTTTCTATATGCTTGTCCATTGCCTATGTTATGCATTTCGATTATGTTACTTAACTCTTGCATCCTATGTACTTAGTACATCCAAATGTACTAACAAATACTCTATGCCTACATGATGTTACCATATAGGGACCAGAGCCCCACTTAATCATCCTCCTCCATAGGGCTAGTAGGATTACTTCTCAAAGCTTGTTGGTGAGTCCTTCATTGCAGGGACAATTTCATTAATCTTATGATATGTATTAAGACTTTCTTTCTTTATTGAATGTATTGACTTTGAGGGTGAGCCCGGTTGCTTATCTTGGCCCCCGATCCTATCTAAGTTTTGAGGTGTTGTTGGACATGTTATGTATCTACTTTATAAGCCTTGACTCTCTTGTTTCTTAATATTTATGTTATGAAAGATCTCCTTTAGCCCATTTGCCCTTATTTCTAATCTTTTAATGTTGTTGAATTGCTTTCGTGACCAAGGATGTGTAATGATATTTTAAGAGGCTTATTTAGAGTACTTTCGGGTTCCCCATTCTCTGTGTCACCTCAGGCCCTAGGCTTGGGTTGTGACAAGGCCCCTTCCACGGCCAATGATGAGGACCATGATTCGCTGGAGGGCTCCCAAGCCTCAAATCCTTTCTTAAACCACACAAAGTCAAACATAAGTATTCCCCATGGATCACATACCTATGGAAACTTGATTTAAGCATCAATAAAAACTCACAAGATTTGAGTCCTTACACAAAATATGTGTTAGTACTTTTGGAATGTACTAAGCATATGAGATGCAATGCAAATATGAAATTATAATGCCATTATTCATAAGTAAAGTATATATACATACGTGTGTATATATATATATTAAGAGTACATAAACATGAACTTAACCATGCACAAGGAATAATGCTTAATATGAACAAGAATCATGCATAAATGGGACACATATAATGGAACTAAGACATTAATCATAAGGCTTATGGGAATGGACCTTAACTGACATATAAGACAATATGAGCTACTATATAGAATCCAACATAACCCCCTTAAGTTGGCACAGGGAGACCACTTGTTGGGTGGAACTCTATCACTTTGCATGGACCTTTATATAACATAAATGGCCTACATAAATCCACTAACCTAGCCTAAAAGGGCTCTTATGGTAGTACATAGTTAATGGGGCAAAGGGTTGCTTCTAGGGTTCCATTACCAAAACCCACCATGATGCCTCATTTGGTGCTAAGTCATCCTATGATATCTTTAAATTGTATCTTAGTTAATTTATGATAACTTAGAATCATAAGTAGCAAGTATTAGGAATAGCTCGAAGTTAGGAACCTCCAAGTGAGAATTATCCTTTTATCTTGGGGACTTTTTTAAACAACTTTTAGGACAATAGTTAACATGTTTATATCTTTGACAAATCATAACTTTAAAACTTTCTTGAATGCCCTAATTATCATCATGTAACATGAAAACTTAGCTTGAAACTTAGTGGGCTAACTTCTTAAGTTCAAACACCATAAATCATGGGGAAATATGCTTACCTAAAACATGCAAAAATAGCTCACATTTCATCATTCAAGATACTCATCATTAGGGTCAGTATCAATAACTTAAATACATGTAAGTACTTAGTAAAACATCATAGGATATCATTGTGATCATATGATAGTGTAAAGTATGATGAAATCATCTTCAGCATACATGGTAACTTGAAGGAACTTGAAGAAAAGGTAAAAGATATTATGTACGATTTTTTGGGTGAAAGGAGACCCACTAATCAAACTCATATACCTTGATAGGATTAAGAAGAAGGAATTTCTTGTTGAAGAAATAATGCATTAAAACCCTAGCCTCCTTAACTTTTTCTTGAAGAAAGAATATTTCTTTGCCTTGGGGATTTGGAGAATGGAAGAATGAAAGGAAGAATAAGCTTTAAGGTTTGATTTAGGCCTAAAATAACACCCAAAATGACATATCTTAGGATTAGAATTAGTGGAAATGACAAAACTTCCCTTCGTTAAAACTGCTAGACTGGACCTATGAAAGACTGGACCTACGAAAGCCTGATAATAAGTCGTGGTTTGAAACACAGACTGTAGTCTCGGTCATCCTATCCTCCATTTCCAATCTTTAGAAATTGTTCCTAAATCCCTAACCATGAAACTCCAACTTATAGGTCATCTTTTGGTTTATTGGGCCATGGTTGGACTTGTAGAGTCCTTCCATACTTGGCCAATTTTCAGTTCTCTGGGACCCTTTCTGCAAAGATGAATTATGGATCGAAGGATAGTCCACGGACCATCCTATTGATCATAGAACACCTTCTAGAAACTCCAAATTTTTTCATGTCTTGTACACTCACCTACGAAACATACTATGAGCCATGGACTAACCTATGAGCTATTGATGGCTTCGTCAGTTACCGCACACTTGGAAACCTTTTTTCCTTTCCTGAAGTTCATATCCATAGGCTGGACCTACGGCTCGTGGTTCCATCCACGGGCAGTAGACTCAACCTCGTGAATTGACCCTAATCATTTTTTAGTATAACTTCTTCTATACTTCTAGACTTTTATACTGGGGGTCATTATAATCTAGCACCTACTCCCTTAGGACATCAACATTTGGATCATATAATTGCCCTTGATAATGAAGTATTCCATCTCTCCCTTGAGAGAAAACCTCAATCTTCTTATCACTCACCAAATTTTTAATTTAACCATTCTAGAGTCCATGTCTTGCTTTGCTTTAACCTCTGCTACCAAAGATGATTATGTCCCATTTTGCACAAGTAAATCATAATTAAACCAAAAGCCTCATAGCTAACAACACCAGGCGGTTAACTTCTTTGACTAACTATTTCTTTCCATTCTCAACATGAGCGATACTACCCGTAGATATTTTACTAAGTGCATCAACCACAACATTAGCCTTATCGGGATGATACATCACACTTATATCATAGTTCTTAAGAAGTTCTAACCTCTTTCTTTTCCTTAGGTTGACATCTCTCTGAATAAACACGTAATGCAAATTTTTATGGTCAAAAAATATGTCAACATACATCCCATAAAGGTAATGACGCCAAATTTTTTATGCAAATACCATGGCTTCTAGCTCAAGATCATGAGTTAAGTAGTTTTGCTCATTCACCTTTAATTGCCTTGAAGCACAAGTAATGACCTTCCCATGTTACATCAAAACATAACCTAAACCTACATGTAAGGAATCACAATAGATAACAAATCCATTCGAACCTTCGGGCAATGTCAAAATAGGGGTTAAAGTAAGACGATCCTTTAGCATTTGAAAACTTTTCTCACATTCATCAAACTATTTCTTTTAGGTCATCTTAGTCAAAGGCAAATCAGTGGAAGAGAAGCCTTCAATAAATCTTCTATAATATCTGGCCAAATCCAAAAAGCTCTTAATAACATAAGGAGATAATAATCTAGGCTAATTCTTTACCACTTTCGTCTTCTTTGGATCAACCATGATACCATTTCCCAAAACAATATGACCAAGGAATGCCACCTTTCTCAACAAACTCTCACATTTGTTAAACTTGGCAAAGAATTTCTTATCTTTTAGAATTTGCAACACAATCCGCAAATGATCCTCATATTCTTTCACATCCCATAAATAGACCAATACATCGTCTATGGAAACAACCACGAACATGTCCAAATATGGTTTGAATACCCTATTCATCAAGGTCCATAAAAGTTGCGAGAGCATTTGTTAGTCCAAAAGACATAACCATAAATTCAAAATGACCATAATAGGTTCAAAATGTCATCTTTGGAATGTCACACACCTTCACTCTCAATGGGTGATACGAGGATCAAAGATAAATTATAGAGAAATATCTTTCACCTTGAAGTTGATAAAATAGATCATCGATCCTCAGATTTAATACTTATTTTTAATGGTGGCTTTGTTTAATTGCCGATAGTCAGTACACATCCGAAGTGACCCATCCTTCTTTCACACAAACGATACAGGAGCACCCCAAGGTGACACAATTGGCCTTATAAAATCCTCGTCAAGAAAATTCCTCAATTGTTCCTTCAATTCTTTCAACTCCGTCAAGGTCATTTGATAACAAGTTATGGAAATGGGTTAAGTATCGAGTTGGAGATCAATGCCAAAGTCAATTTCCGTTTTAAAAGGAATATAGCACAAGTCATCAAGAAAGACATCAAAGAATTCATTAACCATAGGTACCGAATCAAGAATAGAAATTTTAAAATCTATATCCCTAACCCGCACAATATGGTATTTGCACCCTTTAGAAACCATTTTCCAAGTTTTCAAATATGAAATGAATTTATCCTTGAACATTGAATTAGTGCCATTCCACTCAAGAATAGGTTTGTTAAGGAATCATAACTTGACCTTATGGTTTCTATAATCAAAGGAGACGTATGAAGCATGCAACCAATTCATACCAAGGATGAGATCAAAATCGGTCATGTTAAGTTCAACAAGATCACAAGGGAGGAATTTATGAAACATTAACATAGGACAATTTCAATGGACTTTCTTTGCAAAAATTGACTCACCAACCAGAGTATAGACTAAGTAAGGCTCTAACAAAACCTCAAGAGACACATCAAACTTTATGATAAGGTAAGGACTAACAAAAGGCAAATTTGTACTAGGGTCAAGTAAAGCATACACATCAAGATCAAAGATCATTAACATACCTTTGACCACATCGGGAGAATCCTCCATCTCTTGCCTAGCTTATAGAGCATAAAACTAGCTGCTACATAGACCACTCCTTGATGAGCTTGAGAACCTTGTTGCACTTTCTGTCTTTGATACACTTGACCTTAAGGATGGCCTTCTCTCCTTTGGTTGGCAGCACTAGGACACTCGAAGATCCTGTGCTCTATCTTACCATATTCATAGCAAGCACTCGCACCCCTTAAGCAATCACCACCATGATTCCTCCCACAGTTGGGGCACTTAGGAAAAGTCAAAACACTGGCCTTAGTACCATCACCTTGAACCTTGGGGTCAGGCACCTTATCTTTACAAACCTTTGCTTAGCAACTTGAGATGACCCTTGCTCTTGGGACCCTTGGCCTTACTGGAAATGGCTATTACCACCGAACTTAGCATTTGGAAATCTACCTTCAAAATGAGCCCTCTTGCACTCCCTCATCCTCTTCTTCTTAAGTTTCTCACTCTCAATTTGCTAGGCGTGATTCATGAGCCAAAAAATATCCCTCTTCTTTATAAGCATTGCAGCATTGCATGCCATCACCACCAAGTTGGATACATCAATAATAAACTTGTTCATGCAGGCCCTAGGATTGACCATCATAGAAGGTGTATACTTGGACAATTTAGTGAATTTGAGGGTATATTCCCTCACACTCATATTGTCTTGCCTAAGATTCATGAACTCTATCACTGTGACTTCTCGTAGCTCAAGTAGGAAGGAATGATCAAGAAATATGGTTTAAATACCTCTGAACCAATAGGACCCTTGTCAACTCTCTTGGACTTACATTAGGTGAACCATGCTTAAGAAACTCCCTTGAGTTGTAGGCCACCAACTCTATTTTTTTCCTTGGAAGATACCCCCATTATCTTTACCACCTTATACACCTCGTCGATGAACTTGTGTGAATCTTCATCCATCCTTAAATCATAGAACTTCAACGAATTTATCCTTGCAAAGTCTCTTGCCCCAAAAGCTAGAATAGGGGCATTTGAAGGAATGGCAATGCCTAGGTTGGCTTGAGTAGCCATACATAGGCCAACATAGTGATAGCAGTCTAGAACTCTACATTTGTCACTTGATCGACTAGAGGTTCTTGTGGAGCTTAAGGAGCCAGAGGATCTTGGTGCTTATTAGAATCAACTTCCTTTTGCAATGGTGCTTGATGTGGAGGCATTATCAAAAAATTTCAAAACAAGCATTTGAGGAAAAATAGTCTTAAGACACATCTTAGGGCATGACATAGATCACAAAAGAAGAAAAAAAATTTTAAACGTCTCATAACCTCATATTCATGGATGTGGCTCAATTCACACCTATGAATAAGACTCTACAAGACACAGCATGTTGGACTCCCTAGAATGCTTTAACACCTTGTGCTTTAATACCAACTTTGTCATATGACCTAAGCCTAGAGTCTAGTCATAAGACATAATATAAAGATCTTGAAAAGAACCTCACCAAAGCCTCTTAGAATTTCATAAGCATACATAAGGTAATTAAGTATCAATATAAATAAAGCAAGTGAAAATAAGTCTTAAAACCAAATCTAAGAATAGAAGACAAGAATTTTCCCCTTTAAAGGGGTTACATCATTTTTATCCAAAACATGCCTCTATTTGTCTAGATCTTGGGGGGAAATAGAATATGACACTACCTCATCCTCAACTAAAGAAAGAAAATACAAAGAGTCTTAACATAGATACATATAAGCATGAATGTAAAGGGATTATTTTCGAAACATGGGAACTCACCAAATGTCTTCAATATAGAATCCAGATCTAGCCATGGAAAGTAGGAATAGAATCATCATCCGCACCTACACTGTGATATAATGTAGGCAAAAGCTATGTGCTAATACATTGGAACGCACCTGGCATGGGAGATGTAATGCAATAAGAAATTCATCATATCATAGTAAGCAATATGCATAATTATAATAACAAAATAAAGCAAAAAAGATGATGAATGATCAATGCATCTTTAACACATGAGTTGGAGCATCATAAAATATTTTAAATCACCATATACATACTTATGTGTCAATAGGACCGTAATTGATAATAAGACTATGCAGGCTATTACGTAAAATCTCGATATTGCCTCTACACCAGAGAAAGAAGAGCCTACTTGCTAGAGTAGGACTATACCCCCACTAGGTGGGTGTCATGAAACATGATGTTATATGTGGATCCACTAGCTAGGACATATTAGAAACATAATCCAATGGTGGTACATAGTGATGAGACTTGAGACTTTATATAAGGACCCTTTGGATCGAGCCTCTACCTTAATCTTCATTTAATGTTAAGTCAAACCCCACAAAATACATATACATATAATATATAAGTCAACATTACAATTCATAACTCATAGTAGTCATAATTTCATAACTTGTGACATAGGAATGATAACCAAGTAAAGCCAATCTAAATCATAAGAATAGCCCATATTCCGAACTTGCATGCAATGTGGGTACAATCTTTTCACCTTACCAATTGTATGAAAATAGAGACTTGAGTCACCCGTCAGAATCATGATCATAATTATACTTAAATAATTATAATCTTCTTCATAAATCATGGCTAGAAATACAATTTACGGTAAAGCATGGGCCATGATCAATTAAATCTAAATTTATGAATAAATTAAAATTCATGCAAAATCATGCAACTTAAGACAAATTAAATCAATAATTCCAGAACCCATCTCAACGTCATGAAATTCAATTGGAAAACATGAAGTTCATATAATTTATAGTAAAATAAATATATTTGGATATAGAGATAATGTATATGACATGAATAATGAAATTAATGTTGAAATCATGAAGCCCACAAAATTACACTTGAAAATTTGGAAAAAAAAATGAGTGATTTTGGGCCCCATGGATGGAATGGACCCACGGGTGAAATCCCACATACCGAGATGAGAGACCAATAAAGCTTGAAAGTAATTGACCTTGAATTCCTTAGAAAACTTGAAATCCTAGCTTGCTTTAATTGAGGATCCTTGAAAGAAAAGTTTTAGGAGATTTTGAAGAGAATTTGGGAGTAAATGAAATAAATGTGTTTTGAAAGGTTGTGGGGCAGTTGTAGATAGTTATAGGATCAAAACAATGTGACAGAGAAATGATCAAACACCTCTTCATTAAAAATCACAGACTTGGTCCACGAGCCTAGTCTATGGCGTGTGGATAGGGGTTTTGTCCTAGTGACACTTTTGGAACCTCTGAAACTGGCCTTTGAAATCCATCTATAGACACCATTCTACAGACTGCATTTCCATTTACGAGTCATAGACACCCTTTGTAATACTATCCCATACTTAGTAAATTTTATCCCTCTCAGGACCCAAACCAGGAACTCTAACTATGGTATGTTGTTCAGTCTATGGATAGTAAAGGCCACTCATAGAACCACTTCAGAGTTAGAATAATTTTCCATCCTGAGCCTAACCATGAAATCTCATTCACGACCTATCAATAGGAATATAATTCATAAACACCTTTCGTCCGGTGATACATTCCAAGCTATAGAACTTGTGTTGATCCTCTAGTCTACGAGTCATAGTCTACTGTTCGTAGACCTTTCTACGAGTCATG
The DNA here is from genome assembly GCA_011800125.2 of Solanum clarkiae. Lineage (NCBI taxonomy): Eukaryota > Viridiplantae > Streptophyta > Magnoliopsida > Solanales > Solanaceae > Solanum > Solanum clarkiae. The sequence continues at coordinate 8,874 of JAABOM020087568.1, read as the reverse complement.
AAACACTCTCTTGCTTTTTCTTTCAGACTTCAAAATTTTACCAAGTCTACTACCTATCCATGAAACCTATCTATGACCCATGAATTAACCACGAGCCATAGATGGGCTCATACTTACCTACCCCGATATAATTTTCTGTAACTTTTCCTGTTTCCATCTTTCCAACGTATGGGGTGTTACAAGAGCTTTAAATGTTCATGCCTTAAGGTGGAAAAAGTTCCTTTGTCCATTAAGTTGTCCCTTTCATGAATTTATCCTTAAAAGGATCTCTCAATTTCTATGTCTTAGGATAGACAAAAGTTTTATCCCTTTAGACCTTAAGCAGGTGTAACACCTCGCATGTTATTAGGCCTGGAAGCTAAATGTTAAATACTTTTAAGACTGGTTAATCACACGAGCTAACCTATAGCTCATGGATCAGATCATGAGCTCTCGTGAATTAAGTCTGAAAAAGTTGGAAAATCATAGATTTCTAGAAATGGTTCCACAATAAATAGGATGGACTATAGATGGAACCACAGCCCATCTAAGGTGTCATGGAAAGGATCCCTAAAGAGCTTAATTTTTTGAAGTATGGTAAGTTCCTACGAAGGGGCTTACGGCTCATTAAAGGAACAATGGATCATCCTTCTTGTTCATAATATGACAAGTACCAGTTCCAGTAGCTCAAGCTTTTGTGGAACAAGTGTTAATAGCCAAGGCACGAGCCATAGGTGAAACCATGTTCCGTGAATGGGGTCTCATGGATGTCTTCGGCAGATTTTAAATGAAAGGCATTTTTGACATTTCCAATTCATGTAACTCCTAGACTATGTCATTTTGTCCCTCTTAACTAACTTAATCGACCTAACTAGACTATGTCGTTTTGGCCCTCCTAACTAACTTAATCAACCTAACTCCTATAAGTTCTATTACTAATTCATTCACCCTCATAATTCTCTCAAATGCTCTCAAATATTTCTCTCTCTAGGACAAGGAGTCCATTAAAGCTAGGGTTTGAAGCTTTGCTAAGGATTTCAAGGTTTTTATACTCCAATTTGTAAGGAATTCACTTGAGGTACATAGGGCTTCATTTATGGATTAGTTTCATCCATGAAGTCCAATCCAAAAATCTTCTTTTTATCAAAAGTTTCATGATAATTTCTTATGGGCTTTTATTCTATGATTTCAAATGCATGGATTATAATTTTTACATGATGATTATACTTATTTATACATGAATTATGAAGAATTACATGATGTCTATGATTTTCAAGAAAAAGTATGTGATTATAAGTATGTATGATAGGACTTGATGAATTGATGTGGATTCCTTTACCAATAATCCAAATTGATTTTAACTGCAAGTTTTCTCTATGAATTTCATCCATTTGCATGATTTTTGACTCAATTATTCATAAACTCACACTTACCCCGAATCTTCTATGATGAAGCTATGTTTCTTATGACTATGATTTCAAGTATGTAAAAGCAAGTGTTAATGACAAGGATAGTGATGTTATGATGATAATGATACTATGCTAAAGAGGGTGATTAAGACCCTAAGGTTTATGATGATGATGTTAAAGTGGGAATGTCTACCCACATTATATGAAAAGCTAAGTAGATGGACTATTCCTATGGCATGAGATGGTTTATGAAGATTATGATGACTATTTTACAAGTTATGAAAGTATGATATTTATGAAGTATGAATTATGTTGAAAACTATGTATATCCATAATTTATGTATTCCATGGGATATGACTTAGAGGGCTTTAGTAGATTCCATAGTCCCATAACTATATGCCACCATAGGAATAATGTTCATGTTTGTATGTCTTAAATGTGTGCTAATGGATCCATATAGCTTTTAATGGACACTCATCGAGCTAGGATAGAGCCTGAAGGATGGGATCAAATGATGGATCCTCACCATGCTAGGATAGAGCCTATAGAGTGAGGATCGAATCTACTTTGGCAAAGTAGACTCCTCTTTGCTTGGTGTAGAGGGAACATCAAGTTTCTATGTAATAGTCCCCATGGTCTTATGTGTCGGTTATGGTCTTATTCCCACTTATATATGTTAAGATTTATGAAAGGATTTTTATTAAGCTTCTACTCATAGTTTTAAACTTGCATTGCTCATACATATTGTGTCCTCACTTTATTAACTATGGTTATGCGTATTGATATTATGTTGCAATGTTTTTTTATTCATGGCATACCTACATACTTAATACATTCCACATACTAACAAATACTTCTTTACTTATATAATTTAACCATGTAGGGATGGATGATAAGGCGACTAATCGATTTCGTGGCTAGATTTGGAATGTTCTTGAAGAAATATTGATGAGTTCTCATGATTCGGGAACAAGCCCCTTTATGATGCTTTCCTATCAAGACTCTATTACTTTCTTTGGTGTGTGTCTTGAGGGTGAACTAACAAGCTTTGTTCTAGACCCCCACCAAGATCCTATGATGAAGAGGCATGTTTTGGACTTTATGATTTGATGTAATTTCCCCTAAGGGAAACTTTGGCATTCTATTTTTAGGCATTTCGCTTGCTTATTCTCTTATATATGATTTTTTTTACCTTATGAAGGTTATGATATGAACACGAGGCTATAATGGGATGTCTTTGGGTGTCACATTCAGCGTGTCACGACTATGCCCTAGCTCCGGGTTGTGACAGCAGTGCTTTTCACGAACTTATCCTTAAAAGGGTCTCTAAATTTTTATGCCTTAAGGAAGACAAAAAAATTTGTCTTTGTGCATCTTAAGTTGGCTTTTTCACAGGTTATTTATCCTTAAAAAGATCTCTGATTTTTCATGCTTCAATGTGGACAAAAATTGTCCTTTTGCACCTTAAGCTGCCATTTTCATAGATTTATCCTTAAAACAATCTTTGAACTTGCATCTTTTTTTATGAGTGATGTAAAGCCTTTGCTTTGGATAGTGTAAAACTTGTTACTAGAATGATGTGATATCTTAATTGGTGTTCTCATAAGATCTCAAATTTGTGATCTCAAGGCATATACGTTAAACACATCTCTTCACACCTTATACTTAGGTATTTAGGATCTCATAAAGTCTTAAATTTGAAGTCTTAAGGTGAAGATGTTAAACACATCCCTTCATACCTTATGCTTAAATATTCGAGATCTAAATAAGTCTCAAATTTGTGATTTCATGGCAATGAACATTAAACACATTCTTTCACACCTTATGCTCAAAAATTCAGGATTTCATAAAACCTCAAATTTGTGGGCTTAAGGAGAAAATTTTAGACACATCCCTTCACCCTTCAAGACCAAAATTCTTATGCTATGATAAAACTATCTATTATGTAGCCTCCGTAAAATATAAATATTGCTTCCATTGACGTATAACAAAAAAAGACAAACAAAAATATATGAAAAGAATAAATAAATCATACTTTGATACCTATGCTTAAAGATTGAACTTCAAAATTTAATTAAAAATATATTTTTTAAAAAAAAAAAGAAAAAAGAACATAGCCGTTTTATAGAATTGAAAAGTGATTATTCAGCTATTCTAGGTCCAAGTCCAAAAAGGAGCGAGCTAAGGTACATATGCCAAATCTGTCCATAATAAGTAAAAATTCATTAAAAAGGAGGGGAGGCAGTGAGGTGTTGTCAGAAAAAAGGGGTGCAAAGCAAATACTCTCGTGGTCCATTTTTATTTGTCCACTATATTATTTAGGAACATCTAATAATATTTGTTCAATTCATAAAATCGAGAGATGAATTTATACTTAGTTTCTAATTTTTTCTTATCATCAATTATAATCATTGCCCTATTTCATTTTTCAAGACGTTGTATTTATTATATTCAAAGAATAATTTGATACCAAATTACTTCTATCATTTACCATTTATTAATTCTAACATTAAATTAATAAGGAATAAATAAAAATAATTTTCTCTCCGATTACTAATCCCATATGGACGAATGGAGTAAAAAAAAAAGGAAAGGATGCGTTCAATGCTAATTAAAAAGTCAACTCCCCTTCTAACACGGGTAAAGTTGCTCACATGAATTAAATACTAAAAAGTCATTTAATTCAATTTCAATATGTTCCCATTTGATAGTTAGTTATGGGTCTGTTTGAAAAAAAAATAATATTTCAGGTTTAATCTTCAAAAAATAAAATATTTTAAGAAGACTTAAAGCAAAGAACATTTGTAATCATTTAAATTTTATTGAATATAAATATTGTAATAATTTAAATTATATTAAATTCATGAAAATATTACTCTAAATAAATATTAGAGAGAAGGACCTAAAATGCTCTAGATTATTGGAAATGATATAAAAATACCGTTCATCCACCTATTGGGCCTAAAATGCTCTTGTCATCCACCTTTGAGTCCAAAAATATATTTTATTAATCTTTTTGGCTCACTCATGCCCTTGGAACTAACCACCTTCTCTTTTTTCTTTTTCTTTTTTAAGTATTTATTATGTTTCATTTTATCATGGAATAAAATAAATCTCCATTTCTATTAGATTTCTTTTCATAATTTATCCAAACCAAAATAATGTATCTCTTTAAGGATCAAAGTGATTCTTCTAAAAAATGATTTATTAAAATAATTAATCGATTTACCTTTCTAAAAAAGAAAACTTTTTAAACATATATAAAGTTAATGAAAAAGTAAGTTTTTAATTTATCCAAAGAGTAAATTTTTGTTTTTTCTAATGTTATATTAAAAATAATGAAAAATTATTCAAATTTGATTAAATAAAAAAATTAAAGAAAGCTAAATCGATTTTAATAAATTGCTTTGTTCCTTAAAAGATTAATTATTTTGTCTATATAAAATACAAGCATGTGCAAATTTTTTAAAAATTTTCAAAATATGTATTGTTGTAACTTTAGATTTTTTAAGAGATTTTTTTTTCATAATTTATTAAATACAAAAAATATACCTACTTCATGGCTCTAAATTTTAAAAAAAATACTAAACTACTAGTTTATTTTTATTAATCACATTTTTCACATATTTTGTCCAAATCAAAATAATATCTTTCTTTATAAATTATAACCCCAAAACAAACTTTAAAAAATAAAAAAAATTATAAGATTTTTACTTTGTAAAAATGAAATTGAGAAAGAGGGTTTACTTTATTCCATAAGAAATGAAATATAATAAACATTTAAAAAGGAAAGAAAAAAAAGGAGGCTACTAGTTTCAAGAGTATAACTGAACCAAAAAGATGAATGAAGGATATTTTTTTATCCCAAAGATAAATGACAGGGGCATTTTATGTCCAATATGTAAATGGAGAGAATTTTGAAAAAATTACCTAAGTAAAAGACCTTTTATTTAACATTTAACAAAATTAAATATATTTTTCTTTTATTACCATCTATAGTGAAAGATAACAGAACGGAAAATTGGAGAGAATTGAATGAATTTTAACAGAATACTGGACAATTCAATCAATTTCCTATATATGGTTAAAAAAGTTTATGTTGCTATAAGTGGTAAATATTTTTTTAAATATGGGATAGTTATATAATTTCCTTGGAAAATTTTGTACCATTTCCAATAATTTGAGGTCATTTTGTGCCCTGCTAGAGTTGCATCATCACTCCATCAATTTCAGTTTTTCATATTAGAAACAGCCTACAAATATTTGAGCTAGTTTCTCCTGGGAAAGTGACGGGGGAAATATGATATTATGAATTGAGTTCAATTGGGTAAGATGAGTCGGGTACGCTATTGGATGGGTAAGCAAATTTAAGTGGAAAAAAGGACGTGAGACTCGACATCCCAAGCAGAAATGTGCCAACGATTGTAAAGACAAATATATCAAAAATATATGACAAGGGGTCAAGTCAACCCTTTTTATGAATGCAAGAACAAATGTGACTACTTTTCGAATAATAAAAGCATATCCTCAAACTGACACTAATATAGAATATTTCTAAATCAATAAATATCAACATAATTGTTCCCAAGAAAAGAGGTGCCATAAAATCGAGAAACAGAGTTAATGAGAAAGGCATAATATTATGAAAAACAAAAACCACAATCGCTCTCCAAACTAAAAACAAACCTACTAAAACAAGGAACTGTTGAAGCGGGAATGCGGCCACATAGAAAAGGCCATGCACACGGTGCCTCCAAATATGTTGAGAAAATAAAAACCATATTGGACTAACTTAAGATGTATTAGCGAATAACATTTTGCCCTTCTACCATTGCCCACCTCCAAAATTCTCCATTCCAGTAAATTTCAATTTACTTTGAATGCAACAGCAAAAGGCAAAATAAAAGGAAAGTTACATCGAATGGCAGCAGCTTAGAAACACTTCCTGTGAACAATGGATGGACCTGACTCATCATACTCACCCTTCGAAATCCACATCTGGTCAAGGCATAACAATCAAGTGAATCTCGACATCTTAAGCCAGCACAATTTAGAACTAGCAAATTAGAATTCATGAGAAAAAGGATAAACAAAGGAGGTACCTGCTGGAATGTACTGAGGGATGCAAGTATGGATCCTCCAATCCAGACACTGTATTTTCTCTCCGGTGGAGCAACAACCTTAATCTTCATGCTACTAGGAGCCAAAGCAGTAATTTCCTTGCTCATTCGATCAGCAATGCCAGGGAACATGGTGGAGCCACCACTGAGCACAATATTTCCATACAGGTCCTTCCTAATATCAACATCACACTTCATGATGGAGTTATAGGTAGTCTCATGGATACCCGCAGCTTCCATCCCAATCATGGATGGCTGGAAGAGGACTTCTGGGCAACGGAACCTCTCAGCACCAATGGTAATAACCTGTCCATCTGGCAACTCATAGTTCTTTTCAACGGAAGAGCTGCTCTTAGCAGTTTCAAGCTCCTGCTCATAGTCAAGAGCGACATAAGCAAGCTTTTCCTTCATGTCACGGACAATTTCTCGTTCAGCAGAGGTGGTGAACATGTAACCTCGCTCAGTGAGGATCTTCATAAGGCTATCAGTTAGGTCACGACCAGCAAGATCCAAACGAAGAATGGCATGAGGCAAAGCATAACCTTCATATATAGGCACAGTGTGACTTACACCATCACCAGAGTCCAACACAATACCTGTCAAAGGTATTTGTTAAGCCAGTCAAAACAACATAGTTATTGCAAGAGCATATATTTGTCAAGCACAAGTACTAATATGAACCTGTTGTACGACCGCTGGCATACAAGGACAGCACAGCTTGAATAGCTACATACATAGCCGGAACATTGAATGTCTCAAACATAATCTGGGTCATCTTCTCCCTGTTGGCCTTGGGATTGAGGGGTGCCTCAGTTAGAAGAACGGGATGCTCCTCAGGAGCAACACGAAGCTCATTATAAAATGTATGATGCCATATCTTCTCCATATCATCCCAGTTGCTTACTATACCATGCTCAATTGGGTATTTTAAGGTCAAGATACCTCTCTTCGATTGAGCTTCATCACCCACATAAGCATCCTTCTGTCCCATCCCAACCATGACACCAGTGTGACGGGGACGACCCACAATACTGGGGAAAACTGCTCTAGGGGCATCATCACCAGCGAATCCAGCCTATGTTTCAAGCACAAATGTACTTCAGGAACAACCAAACTATCATGAATGTTATCTAGTTCAAAGAAAAAACCAGCTGAATCGACTAACCTTCACCATTCCAGTTCCATTGTCACAAACAAGTGGTTGGATATCCTCACCGTCAGCCATTTTATAGTTAACTGCAAAACAAAAATGAACCACAAATAGAACACCATACTAGCTGTACCACTTCAATATCAGATGGCTTACAGTTCAGAGATTATACATAGATAAATTAATGTATGCAACAATAAGATAATATCCAGATACAAACAAACGCAAAGCAACTTGTATTTGCTCATTACAACTACACCTCAAACCAAAACTAATTGAAACTAGTTGCATTCAGCTGTAGAGTCCTCTTAATCATTTTGATCCATTTCATTCCAATAATGATTTATAAATATCCATTGCACATTTCCAGCTATGCCATATTTTATAATAACAAAATAAGTATGTAGAGATCCAAGGAGAAAAAGCATGAATAAATTGAATCCCAGGTTCAAACAAAAAAAATCATTCATCTTGTAATGGAACAAACAGTAGATCTAGGAAGAGATCTAGAGCAGATCAACTAAATAATCGTTAATTCACGCAGAACCTGCTAATCTTAAGCACAGGATAACAACTACAAAACCTAATAGCAGAATCACAATATAAATTATCAAGATTAGATTCACCTTATGAATTAAATCAAGAAACAGTCATTCCGAACTAAATATTGTAGCAGCACTTTTTACAGGTCCATATAGAAGTAACAATAAGGCCGATCTGATACCTTACCTGAGAATGAGATCGATGGAGATGGACCTAAAGTGACGACCAGACAAGTTAAGCAAATCGGAGATGATGACGGTTCCCTTAGTCTCTCTGTAGGCTATGTTCTAGGTTTAAACGTCCAACAGTTTGAATCTCGGATCAAATGCGTTAAGGCAACACAACCAGGTGTGTTTTTATTGTAGACAAAAATAAAATTAACTATAAATTTATAAAAGAAATAAATAATTTATTAATTTTAATAAATTATTTATTTATAAATGTTATAGAGAGACTATTACTAATTAAAACTCATGATAAACTCATAGGTAAGTTTTACATTGGTGATTAAATCATCTTTGCTGTATGGGATAGAGTGTTGACCAATTAAAAATGCAAATGTTCAGAAGATGCATGTGGCAGAGATGAGGATGTGTGAGATGGATGTGTGGTCACACTAGGAGTGACAAGGTTAGGAATGAGACCATTCGGGAGAAGCTAGAGGTGGCCCCG
>JAABOM020087549.1:0-29755 GCA_011800125.2 Solanum clarkiae | reverse complement strand
ATGATCTATTCTCATGTTTCAAGTTAGGCTCACCATTAGAGGTCAAGTATGTTTAAGAGCTACTCATGTCATGATTCTATATTTATTGCAAGTTACTAAAGTATGATTATTATAAGTATTCCGTGGGATTAGACTTAGCACCGATGGATGGAGGGTATGCTCTCTTTCCTTGAACTATGTGCCAACTTAGGATTATGTTATACCCTTACTGTACTAGTGGATACATTTAGTGCACTTTTTTTTGAAATTCTTCCCAAAATTAGACGGGCTCTCATAAGGCGAAGTTTCTCATGAAATCCTTTCCAAAATGGGACGGGCTCCCGTAAGGAAGGTTACTTTTCCAAAATGGGATGGGCTCAGGTAAGGTGAAGTATATTTTACCTTGGTAAGTAGATTACCTCTTTATCAGTGAGGGGTAATCACCGGGATTCTAAGTTGTAGTCGCTTAGTCTTAATCTATGTCGGTTGAGGTCTTTTCCCACACATGTATTATGTTCTATGCAAGTTGAATGACTTACAAGCATGTTTTACTTCAAGCATTGATCATACATGTCATATTGTGATTATGCTTATCTATTGACTATTACTATATATTTTGACTGTATTGACTTATGTCTTATCGCATCGCATCCTACATACTTAGTACATTCAAATGTACTAATGCATACTTTATGCCTATATGATATCACCATATAGGGACCGAAGCCTCCTCTTAATCATCCTCCATGTGGCTAGTGAGCTTATTTGAAGAAACACTTGGTGAGTCCTTAGGTTCGAGGACATGATCTACTTTCTCTTACTATTTCTAAGACTTCTTGATGTTGAACATATGACATTATGATGGTGAGCCTGGAGAGTGTCTTTGTCCCCACTCCATTCTATGTTTAGAGATGTTGTTAGAATATTATGTTATATTTATGCTATAAGCTTGACTCTTTATGTTTTTATGATTATTAAATACTTCCTTTAGTCCCGCTTCTATTTCATATTATCTGATGTTGTTTGTTAAATTTGGTTTCGCGACAAAGAATGTGTGATCGATATGCTAAAAGGCTTGTTTGAGTTCCTATTCGCTGTGTCATGTCTAGGCCTTAGGCTTGGGTCGTGATAGAAATTATGTGGGTGTGTGCATTTTGTTTCGAAGCTGATAAAATATTTGTCAAAAAAGTCGTTTGGGGTCCATTGTGATGGGATTAGAAACTCAGGTAACTGAGTTTTCTTGTCCACGAGTGACTTTTACGGCCCGTAGATTATTCCATGAGTCGTAATTGTCCCTCGTGCAAGATTCCAGAAACTTGAAGTTTCTAAGTATTCACCAGACGAGACCTTCTACGACTTATAGATCACTTGATGGCTCATAGATTGGTCCCATAGATCCTTGCCTGGAAAAGATGTACTCACTAGAAATCTCTACGATTCAGTCTACGACTCGTAAACCACTCTCGTAACATCGACTACAACCCTAAAGGTGCTTTCGTAAAACCCTCCTGCAACTAATTCAAATTATTTTTGCATTCTAATTTTGATTTGTGGGGCTAACCAAGGTGCGTATATGTCCATGTTTTAGGTACTATGTCCACAAAAGCCAAAGACGATAAGATCAGGGCTTTATAGAGGAGGCTTAGAGATGAGCCTTCGGATGATAAGCAGGCCACTACACTGAGTGGCTCACTAGAGGAGATGGACGTCAGCTTGGATCCAGATGAGGATCAACCACAGACTAGAGCTACTGCCAGGGCTGGGTGGACTCAGGATCTCATTGTTCGAACTCCCCAGTCTAATAAGGGAGGCAGCGATGAGATTGTTCTACCACAGATGACTCTATCCAGAGAGGAGTCCAGTTCTGAGGGAGGCTTTGAGGATGGATCAGAGACAAAGTCCTCCGCCATACCTCGATCATCATCATCTCCACCTGATGCTCTTACTAGTTGGTGTTGTTTCGCAGGTATGCATGAAATCTACACAGAGATCCAGCAGCACAAAGAGAAGGGCAAGCCAGCCCTCTCCATATGTAAGGAGCCCCGAGTCATCTCTCACAGACTCGATAGTGTCCCTGGTCTCCAAGATACGATGATTTGCTACGAACTTCAATGGCTCACACACTCGCTAGACAATACTCCTCAATTATGGTGAGGGAGTTTTATGCCTCATATGAGGTCACAGTATACAACACTCTTCCCAAGTGGAAGAATCCCCTCGCACATCCCAGATTGATCGAGACAAGAGTGAGGGGCCAGCAGGTGGTTATATCGGAGACCACCATCTGTCGGATTTTTTGAGACCAGAGTTCCCTGCCCCCAGATCCACCGCAAAGTTTCACTACAGGGTGGGGTAGACAAGGAACCCCCTTGTTATGAGAGTTTCGTAGAGTTAAGCCACCTTGATGAAATGGGCGGCTGCATATATTGCCGAGCAGGGTCCGGAACCTGCATGTGTCGCCACTCACCCGGAGCCTATTGTCAAGGCTTTGCTCAGTTTCCTTACCAAGTTTTGGTGGGTAGTTGTTCATTCACATATTCGGCCTATACTTGCTGATAATACACTAACACCGTAGCATGCAATTTTGGTTGCCAGCATCTTAGCTGGCTATGATATTAATTGGGCCCGCCTCATCACCGAGAAGATTCACGAGGCCTCACTAAAGAGGTCCACCTTCATCCCATTCCCTTGCTTGATATACAGGCTCTATCTAGAGTCGAGGGTGGAAAGTATGTACTAGCTAAACTAGCTGATTGAGGCCCAGCGTACATTAGATCCTAACCTTATCAAGGCTGAAGAGAACCCAGTGGCACTCCAGCGAGCACAACCTTGATTATGCCTGAGATGTTTGCCCCAGCGCTACCACCTGAGGGTTTACACACTACCACCACCATGGCTGCTACTACTGAGGAGAGGCCCTCGCAGCCCGAGGCAAATTAGGGAAGGGGGCCCACTACTTTTGTCCCTACACCACAAGCCATAACACCATAAGATACTTTCGCAGGCATGGGTTATGTGTCTGTCGCATCTATACAGGTGCTGGCACAGATGTTGACTCATGCTGAGTTGTAGTTAACTCAACTTGTTCATCAGATCAGGCCATGGGTCTGCCAGGCCATTTCAGACTCGGAGGGTCGTATGCAGGCATTCATAGTCGCTACTATTCAGGACCATATGCACCGTAGATGCCCGCATTGATGCCTTCAAGGAGAGAGTACAACAGAGCCTACACGGCCTGACTATCAGACTTGACGACCCTGCAGACGGAGATCTAGCGACTCCGGGCTGACATAACAATACATTGCCAGCACCAATTGCACTACCAGTGACTACGCCTCTGGTGCCAGTGGTAGATTTTTTTGCTCCTAAGGAGCCTGTTTAGTCTTTCCATAGGAAGAGACCCCGTCCGAATGATGATCCTGATGCAATACGATTTCAGGTGGAGATGACTGAGAAGGAGGAGATTAAGCTTGCCTTGAGGACATCTAGACAAGAGGCGAAGATACGATGAGCTCGAGAGGTAGAGCAGGTAAAGGGTGCTGGCCTCTCCAGATAGAGCACGATTGTTGACGAGACTACCTCGCAGGAGGAGGGTGGCCAAAGTCAGACACACACAGGTGCTTAGGATCCCAGGTATGTTTTTTGACCCCTTATGTTTTATTTTGCTTTGATTTTTAGGCATTGGGGAAAATGCACATCTTTTTCGATGGGTTGTGGGTAGTTATGGGCCTTAGTGAAGTCTGAGTAGATAAGGTCCATAACTACCCCAATTTTTTATCCCGTAGTTTTCTTGCTTGTGTTCTTTTTCCCTGTGGTTATTTACTTTTTGTTGAACCGACATGTTTAGGATGCTTAGATAGTATTTGTAGCATATAGTACTAATACTTGTGGCATATAGTATGTTTTGTGTTTTGTTTGAAAAATGATACCCACCAAATTTTTTGATTAAATAGTTAGACATCAACTATGCATGTTTAGGGGTGTGATAATGTTTGTTTTGTTAAGTGAGGATAAATTGAGATAAAAGGCGTGATTTGAGAGTCATTTGTTGATAATGTATGCAGTTCTATGTGAGTGTGAGCTTAATTTGCTAGATTCATGTGTTTTGTTCTTATTCAGAACTTGCCCTATTACTCAAAGTTAGATTGTAGATTAATTAGATTTAGAAAGGATCTTAGGGCATTGTTCTTAATAGTCCAATTAGCCTAAAATGACCAACCAAAACTATGATATATCCTTAGTTCCTAATGTTTGAGCCTAATATGTACCTATTCTTTGAAAAGATCTGATTAACCTAGTATTGTCAATTGTAAAATCCTAAAATTGGCCCTGGTCCTTCCTTGAACATTGTGCACCTTGATTGAGGCAAAAAGCCTAAGTGGAGGATGGCTACCAAAAGTGGCCCGGATTCTGAGGACGGATATTGTGCACCTCAATATTGGCCAAAAGCCTAAGTTGAGGGTGGCTGGTGTCAGGGCGAAACACAAAAATAAGGGGGTGTATTAGTGATACAGAGGAAAAAGGAAAAAGTTGTGTATTGGGTGCAAGAAAAATAAGTGATGCCTTAATTGTGAGTTAAAAAGAAAAATGAAGTTTAAAAACAAGGAAAAAGCTGAAAAATTAAAACAAAGCACACAGAAAAGCTTGGAATAGGAAAAAGGGAGAATAAGATGAAAATAGCAGAGTTGGTAGCGCAAAAGTATTGAATTTGTTCCTAAAATACCATACCAAAGCCCCCTGAACCTACATTACAAGCCTAGAAAGTCCTAAAGTGATCCTAGTCTAGTTAGTTTAAGATCTTAATCATGAGTATTGGGGCAAGCCTATGGTATTAGGCATGATGCATGAACATCTTTTGTGAGAGTGAATGGTTATTCATAGTCCCAAGGTTATACATGAAACATCATCAATGTCAAATATGGGACTTCTTTCTGTGAGGACACTTGCATTGCATTGCTAGCACTAGACTTGTTCAGTGATTGTGGATGTTGATAATACCTCGCTTGTCATAGTTCTGTTGTCACATGCACTAGTCTACATTGGTTTGCCAGATGGCTATCTGATCCTACTTTGAAAAGTTGGTATAGGTGTTTGAGTTTGAGATTTATATGATGTATGCTATTAGGTTGAGGTCTGTATGTTATTGTATTATCTATATAGATTGAGTCCGTCGCTTGAGGACAAGCAACAATTTTAAGTTGAGAGTGTTGATGTGCTGCCAAAATATAGCACTTTTGATGCTTAAAACTTAGAATTTTGTGTGTTCTCAATACGATGTTAGTTGATTTTATATGTTTTTGTGTTTATATTTGGAAGGATTATATGTTGGCCTTGGGTTTGGGAAAAAAGTGCAGAAATTGCTGATTTTTGCTGTTATACGAGACCTTTTCTGGGTCGTAGATCATTTAAGGGTCGTAGGGTGGTTTCGTGAACAATTCCAGTAAGGGGCGTAGATGAGCCGTAGAATATAGTTCGTGCTCTAAAGATCAGAGATTGGGACTTTCTCACGTTTCATCAGATGAAATCCCATTTACGGAGGTCATAAACCACTTTACGAGTTGTAGAGGGGTCGTAAACCACTTTACGAGTTGAAGTCCAAAATTCCAACAGCGGAGTACGAGACCCTGATTACGGGCTGTGGAATGCAATACGACCCTTAAACCCTTTTTGTATGGTGTGCCGATCTGTTCTCCTATTATGTGTAGGGCTTATATTTTACTTATTATAAATAAGTTTTTTTAGGTTATTTTTCATAAGTTTTTCGCCTAGTACTTAGGGAACTTAGTAATTAGAGAGAAAATTGTGAGATCATAGAGTCTTTGAGAACTCTTGTGTTTGAATTTCATCTTTAAGCTTGTGATTCCTATTGAATTTGGATTTGCTTGTTCTTAATTCTATTGGTGTAAGTATTCAATTATGTTTTCTGAATCCATAATTCTTGCATCTACACAAAGCATGAGTAGCTAAATCCACAATTAGGGTTGTGGAAACCATGAAGAACTAACAAAGTAAAATCAAATAATTCATAATTCTTAGAAGGTGTGTATGCATGTATTAATTAACTCTCTTCATTTTGCATGTTTTCTAATGGTGGCCAACATTAGAACCCGCCTAGTATTACTGATTGGACCAAGATAGTAATGAATAGGAAAAGAGATCAATTAACAGGATTCGACTAATGTGTTCTCGTCTAATCAACCAAATTGGGCCAAGGGGAGGTTGTATTGGGACTAATAGGTAAGGGTTAGTAATGCACACTATGGAGATGGGGTCAAGTCACAAAGTGAAATTCACCTCTCACCTTTGACCAAAGGTCTTGGTGAAAATAACTTACCGTCCTACATGTTATACACTACAAAAGAATTAGGTTATTCGGTGATACTGAGTTGGGGATCATGGGAAACACAATACCCTAGTTTCTCTCCATATTGATTTCTCTCTTGTGTTAGTTAGTTTAGTTTTATTTTCCATTGATTATTGCAACCCCCCTCCCTTTTGGTGAAGTAAGTTGGTTAACCACTCGAATTATGATTATTGAATTCTCTTGAGTCTACGGATTCCCTATGGGTTCAAACCTAACCCTGGCTAGGTTCTATTTCTTGACAGTGACTGCTTTATCCTCTAAAGATGAGGTGTAACTTAAGCTACATCAAGCAACCTTGTTTTCTTTTCTTAGAATTCTAACCTCCACATGAACGTCACTACCATCTTCATCAAACAAATCTCTATAGTCTGAATCTTCACTATTTTCTAATTCACTAGCAGAAGATCCACCTAACCTAAGTTCTTCACTCACAGAATCTTCTTCAGGAACCCAAACCCCATGTTCTTCACCCACAGAGCTTCTGCAGGCACCCCAACCTCAGTTTCTTCACCCATAGAAGCTTCTGTAGGCACCCTAATCTCAAGTTCTTCACCCACAGAAACTCCTTTAGGCACCCTAGGTTCTTCACGCACAAAAAGTTTTTTCAGCTACCACAAATTCTTCACCAATAAAAGCTTCTTTAGCCATCACAGGTTCTTGAGGTTGTGAAGTATTTTCAAACCCTAAATTTTTACTACCCTCAAAAGTTTGACTAGACTCTTTTTCAAAAGTAGGGTTAGATTCCCCATCCCCATTATTTACATACTCAAGGCAGGGGGGGTTGCACAACAGTTTCATCAATTAAATGAGTCAAATAAAGTTCAATAATATCTCCATTTTAACTTATATATAATACCCATAATATCCCTATCACTAGTAACTTCTACAATATGAAGGGCTTTAGGTGGTCTAATATAAATAACACAAGAAGCACAATTATATTCAGTTTCTTTAACATAATCAACAAACTCAAAGTAGGAGAATTTATCAACACTAACACCAAAGCAATCAGTGACAATACCTCCAGTATATTTAATTCGAGGTTTTTGTTGTAATATTTCACCATGGTAAAACCTTAAGGTGATGTATACATCTATTGTCAAACTGAAAATATTAACAAAAAATAAGTTATAGATACAACCTTAAACTCCTTCAAAATCAAAATTTCTCCGTCGAAAATACTAAACTGAAAAACTATAACTATAAAAAATGAAAATTACTAACCTGATAACTTTATTTTCGTCTAGTAACACCAAAATCCCTTCACAATGCCACGAAATCAACAGGGAGAGATCATCTAGGATTTGCGGAGCTTTCAGAGACGTTTGGGTTTTAATTTAAAATCGGAATGGATACATGAATTAGGGATGTTTAGTTTTGAAGGGTTGGGTTTTTTAATTTGGGGATGGGTATGGGTAATGAAGAGAAATAATATTTTAATTGACGAATCAGATAGCGTGTGTCTCAATAATACTACCCTTTACTTAGGTTGGTGGTGGGAGGATTAATGTAAAACATGTTATAAATAGTTAAGAGGGAGGGAGTACTTAAACTGTCGTGTATCTAAGGTTCTAAACTTAAGTTATGATGCCAAGTTTGAGATTTTTTTTTTGTATTATCTCATAAATATATATAAGAGTCTGTGCTTGCAGAGGCCCAAGATGTGATTTTTTTAGTCTCAATTTATGCGATGCCGATAGAATTTTTATATAAACTTTTTAACTTTTTATAGTCTCTAAATTTTACATTACTCTCTCTGTCATAGTTTATGCAACATTGATGAGATTTCAAGAATTAATTTTTTAAATTGATAATTATTATGACATATAGTACTTTTTACATTATTTCAAGTAATATACATAAAATTTTTGGTTTACCTATACTATATAAATATTTTTAAAAGAATCTTTTTTGACACAAATATAATCATTGAAAAATAATAAAATAATTATTTAATTTTATCAATTCAATTTAAAAAGAATGATTTAATCTATAATTTTATGTTTATTTTATGCTAATTCTAGCATTTAAATGACTTAAAAATAATTGATTAGGATGATATAATAAAATCACAGTTGAAGCCAGTTGGAAAAATAATTTATTAGGGTTAATATTGTAAAATCATAGTTGACACTCGAAATGTCTTAACAAGATTAAATTAAAAAGTTCGTAAAATATTTTTATGGGTCCCATATAATATTAAAGAAGAAGCAGGTCACTCAAGTGGACATGTTGATGGAGGCTAGTACATTTACATCATTTTAAAACAATATATGTTATTCATCTATCCCTATTTATGAGACTTTGATTTGAGTGTTAATTGAACCTTTTATGTGTCTTTTAAATATTTAAGTTGTTAATTCTTGTAATTTATAAAAATTTTTATTTAATTTTCGTATGTATATATATTACTACTGTAAAATATCATTTTACATAGTCTCCTGATTAAATAATACATGTTACTTCTTTTGTCCCATTTTATATAATATCGATAGATTAATTTTAATAATTAGTTGATTTTTTTATAATATTTTAAGTTGTCAGTGATCACGATTTATGATATCTCTTAGGCTCTTACATAATACATTTTTTAAAATTATTTTAAGTCATTAATTATTATGATTAACAATATTTTTATGTAGTTATTAAATGTATATAACACTAAAAATAAAATAAATAATTTAAAATGAAATAATTATAAAGAATTTAAGCCACATGTTTGTCAAATAGGAAAAGTAAAAGAGGTAGCAACAAAAGTTGCGGACATATCGAAAAGGGGCAATTTAGTCATATTATTAAAAAATTATACTACATGTGCAACTGCCAGGTTCCTTATTAACAAATAGTTTTTTTTTATTTTTTTCGAAATTATCAAACTATCCTTTCAATTGCCAGGCAGGCATGTTGACGTCCTACCTGATTCACCTAATGAAACTCCCCTTTATAAATAGTTGAATACATACTAGATATGATTATCTGTACCGGCACGGGCTCAATATCTGTTAGTTTTATGGCTCAATTTATGTGATATAGATAGAATTTAGAAAATTGATTAAATTTTAATATGATTTTAAATATTTTAAATTATTAATATTGTGAATTATAGTACTTTTTTACGTAATTTTTAAATAATACATGTTACTTCTCTTGTCCTAGTTTATGTGGCATTGGTAAAATTTCGAAAGTCAAAGTTTCTTATGTCTTTTAATTTTTTTTAATTATTGCGATCTATATTACGTTTACGTCATTTTTACACAATATATATTATTCATTCATCCCTATATATGAGACACTAATTCGAGTGTTAATTGAACTTTTTACTTGTCTTTTAAATATTTGAAATTATTAATTCTTGTGATTTATAGTATTTTTATTATTTAATTCTCATATATAGATATATCTCTATTGTTAATTATCTAGATGTAACGACTTGACCCAACACTATGAAGTATTGTCCACTGTTGGGCTTAGCCCATCAAGGATTTATCCTTTTGGGCTCACCCCAAAACGTGTCTCACAGTATATAGACTAGTCCTTTCATTAAATAATCTAGGACTCCCCCTCTCTTTTCCAATATGGGATTTGACTATTTGAGCCAAGCGTTACGTATCGCCATCCTTGCATTCACTCTCCTATAGGGACTGAGCGTCCTCGCAGAGGTTTTCCCCACCACTGTACTAGTTGAAAGTCGGCTCTGATACCAAATTTTTCATGCCCCGGGAGGATACCCTAGACGTGGCCGACACTCAAAAACTATTGCTAGTCCCTAAGCGAACCACTTGGCCTCATCACATTCATTCATTCAACAATTATCATATCAGCGGAAAACTAAAGATAAATAAAGGTGGACAATCTCAATTAAAGATAATCAAAATAAATCAATAGGACTAGTATGAAAGAAACTATTCAGACAATATCCAAGTCATCAATCCCAAATATAGTCTATGAAGCCTCTATCTAAGTTGTCTGGATGGTGCCATGACAGACCATGGCTACCTCAAAATAAAAATAAACAAGTTTAAAAGTCCGACTCTAAAGCTACATGAAATAATATGCAACCCCCGAACTCGAGGAGGACTCACCAATCAACTGGAATAAGAAGAAGATCTTCAATGGAGTGCCTATTGATGTTCTCTGGTACCTATCTCTGCATCATGAAAAGATGCAGACTCAAATGGACGTCATTACACTGAATATACGAGTATGTAAAATAGCTAAGTGAAACAGATATAAATAGAATAACAATAACTCAAAAATGCTCAATCAAGATATCAAATGTCTATCGAAAGCAAGAATAGAGAGTAGGCAATGACTAATCAATACAACCCAAATCAATTTGATCTAATCAAGTCAGAGTACTATCAACATGACACCTATTTGGAAGTTTCTCTTATCCAACAACAATCACTTATGAGCCAGTGATCATACAATAGTCTTTTTGATGTTGCCACAACAGTTCAGTACTTTCTAGGGTAAAGAACGAATCAATCCATAATGAATCCAATCAACCAAGTCCTTTATTGTTTCAGGGACCTATCAGGAGAAACATCCGACTTAACAGTTTTAATCCTCTCCTACGTTTGGTGACATAGTTTTTAAGTTTGAGTTAGACTTACTCTTACTCAATTCATTGCTCGATACTCCTCCTAAGAATCAATGATCATGACATAGTCACTCTCAATTAACTAGTCTTATTGGATGCTTATCAACACAATTCATCACATCAACATCAACTCTTTGGTTACATTCTTCTAAGGTTCAGCTCTTGACTCATGGAGACTCTATTATGTATCATTCTAACTCATAACATTCAGGAAAAACAAAAGTAGAGTTAAAGCATTTAGGGATTCCATAGGCTCTTTAGGCTTAAATTATGCTCATGCATGCTCATTTAAATGAAATATTTAAAAATGATAATAATTCATGCTATGGTTCATAATGTATGGCAAAATCATCTATTTCAAGTATTTAGTTCACAAAAATAATGATTCATGCAAGATTATGTAAAAATACATCAGAATTTAACAAAACCTTGAAGAAACATCCATGAAAGACTCAATTCACTCACAACACCATCAATTTGGGTTATGAGCCACATGGAAGAATATAATCCATGTTTTAGTTAGCCTTACATACTTGCTAGTTTTGAATATTGAACCATCTTGGGGAAATTCACCGATTACTTTTAGACCCTAGCCCTTTTTCTCCCTCAAAACCTTGCTCTAAGTTTGAGAGAGTGTTTAGCATATAAAAAGGTTGAACTGACATATTTAGGGCTTTATCTAGGTGTAAAAATGTTAGTTTTAGGCTTTGAAAAGGTGTAAAAATACTAAATAACCTTTCTTAAAAAGCTATCAGAAGTCATCTACGGGCCCATCTATGACCCATAGGGACCCTTTTGTTAACTTTTGGGGTCAATTTCGGGTCTCTGGATCAATTCAACGAGCCCAATCTATGGCCAATAGAAGTTTCTATGACCCATAGATTGGTCTGTAAAGTCTGGGACCAAACATTGGATTTTTAGGATTTTTTTACCACGAGTTAGCAGACGGGCCATAATTTTTGTCACGACCCCTATTAGGTTTCGTAAAATAATTATGCATCTGACAGTCTCCAGTAAAGCGGTCATAACTTTTGACTCTAAACTTAAAATGAGGTGAAATAAGTTGTGTTAGAAAGCTAATTCAAAGACCTTTTATTTGGTAGGTAATGGGCTACCTAATTCTTTGTGTGCTAAGAGTTATGATCATTTCAAATTGACCCTTGCATCATCTAACACTAGAAACTCAATTTATAGAAGGTTTTGAACTCGGTTAAGTTGTAGAGGTCTCTTATGACTCTAATACACTTACCACATATAAATACGAGGCTTGAAACATGGATACATATGAGGATAAAGTTATGGGGTGTCACAGTAGTGCAAGGACAATGATACGTAATGCTTGGCTCACTTAGGCAAATCCCACATCAGAAAAAAGAGAGAGAGTCCTAGGCTACTTAAGTAAAGGACTAGTCTATATACTATGAGACACCTTTTGGAGTGAGTTTAAAGGGATAAATTTGTGGTGGGTTAGGCCTAACAATGGATAATACTTCACAGTGTTGGGTCATGCCATTATAATTTGGTATCAAGGCACAGAGTTCAAGTGTCCTAAGGAGTCTATGAAGCCGTGTCTAGTAGAGTCTTGTTTATGGGTGTGTTGTGCACCACACTTTATAAGCAGGAGGATATAGTACTTTAGAAAGGGTTACACTTCTTTTGTAATCTAACTTATGCTATAGAGTTTAACTACATGGAAGTTCATTTCTAATTGGTGCATTAAACATTTGCAGAACTGCGACAATGCCTCTAAGAAGAGCTATTAGAGGAAGAGGGCATCCAGCTAGATAGAATGTTAACCAACCTAAGTCCCATAATTAGGATGAATCCATAGGCTAGGCCGTCCATGAACAACCACCACAGGCTGACATCTCGAATGCTGAGCTCCTCCAGGCCATCCAAACCTTGGCCTAGGTTGTGATAGCACCTACTGCTAGACAAAGAGCAGGTAGATGGGATGTGTAGGACACATCCAAAGTTCGAGATTTCTGGAGGATAAACCCACCCAAGTTCATGGGGTCTACGCCCAATGAGGATCCTGAGAACTACATTGATGAGCTACAGAAAGTGTTCCAGGTGATATATATGTCCGAAGTTGATAGGGTTGAGCTGGCTGCCTACTAGCTCAAGGGTGTTTCCAAGTTATGGTATGACCATTGGAAGAAGAAAAGAGGAGAGGATGCTCCAATTCTAACATAGATAATGTTCGAGGAAACTTTCTACGGGAGCTTCTTTTCGAGAGAGCTGAGGGAGGCCGAGGTAAGAGAGTTCTTGAATTCGAAATAGGGCTCTATGACGGTGAAGAAATATGGTCTTAAGTTCGTACAGCTGTCATGCTATGCTCCTGAGATAGTTGCGGATATGAGAAACAGGAAGGGTATGTACATTGATGGGTTGAACAAGTAGTTGAAGAAAGATGGGAGAGGAGCTATGCTTGTGAGCGACATGGACATAGGAAGATTGATAGTCTATGTGCAGCAGGCTGATAAGCAAAGGCAAAAAGATAAGGAGGAGATAAAAAACCGAGGGCTAAAACCTCCAGCCATGAGGTTGGGAAGAGAGGGAATGAAAATGGTAGCAAGTTTCAGTTTGGGGTGGTTGGGAAGAGAGGGAATGGTAATGGTAGCAAGTTTCAGTTCGGGCCAACGCCTTCATCTGCCAGTGCACCAGCACGCAAAAATTTGAATGAGCAGAAGTCTCAGAACTTCAAAGCCCAAGGATCTCAGTTATAGGCAAGTGTGACTCTAGGTTCACTAGGTAAGCCAACATGTGGAAAATGTGGAAAACTACACTTAGGAAAATGCCTTGAGGGAGGAGATGTGTGTTACAAGTGTGGCCAAATAGGTCATTTTCAGAGAGATTGTCCAAAGTGGGCTGACAAGGCCTATCTTCTGAACCGGTACCACTAGTTAGAGAAAATAAGAGGGGTGCTACTTCTGGCGCAGGCGGGGCTACAAACTGTTTTGTATGCCATGGGTAGTCGTTAGGATCAGAAAAACTCCCCAGATATTGTGATGGGTATGATTCGGGTCTCTACTCTTGATTGTTATGTTTTGATGGATCCTGGTGCCACTCTGTCTTCATCACTCCTTATCTGGCTAGTAGATTTAGGATCCTTCCTGAGTTCTTGCTTGAGCCGTTTTCTGTGTTCGCTCTTGTTGGTGAGTCTATTCTAGCTGAGAGAGTTTATAGGGATTGCATCGTTTCCATCTATTATAGAGATACTCTCATTGATTTGATTGAGTTAGATATAGTTGACTTCGACGTGATTTTTGGCATGGACTGGCTTCATGCCTGTTATGCCTTTGTTGATTATAGAACCCGAATTGTCAAATTCTAGTTTCCAAATGAGCCTATCATAGAGTGGAAGGGTGATTCTATTATGCCTAAGGGTAATTTTATTTCCTACCTTAAGGCTAGAAAGTTAATCTCAAAAGAATGTATCTACCATCTCGTGTGACTCAAGTTTGAAGATATTGAGCCTCCTACCCTTGAGTCAGTGCTGGTTGTGAAAGAGTTTCTTGAAGTATTTCCTGAGGATCTGCCTAGAGTCTTTCCCGATAAGGATATTGACTTTGGAATTGATGTTCTTCCTAGCACCCAACTTATCTCCATTCTACCATATAGAATGGCCTCTGCTGAGTTGAAAGAGTTAAATAAGAAGCTAAAAGATTTTCTAGAAAAGGGCTTTATTAGACCAAGTTTTCACCATGGGGTGCTCCAGTCTTGTTCGTGCAAAAGAAGGATTGTTCCCTTAGAATGTGTATTGACTACCACCAGTTGTATAAGGTGACAGTCAAGAATAAGTACCCCCTTCCGAGGATCGATGACTTGTTTTACCAACTTCAGGATGCCACTGTTTTCTCCAAGATAGACCTCTGATCAGGCTATCACCATGTTGAAAGTGAGAAAATATGACATCAAAGACGGCTTTTCAAACTCGATATGGTCACTTCGAATTCTTGCTAATGTCCTTTGGGTTAACAAATGCACATGCAGTCTTCATAGACCTGTTGGACAGAGTATTCAAATAGTATCTTGGCATGTTTGTGATCATGTTTATTGAAGATATTTTTGTGTACTCTAGAGATGAGGAGGAGCGTATTAATCACCTTAGAATCGCTTTGCGGACGCTCAAGGATAATGAGTTATATGCAAAGTTTTCAAAGTGTGAGTTTTGACTCAAATCCATGGCATTCCTAGGCCACGTGGTTTCAAGTGATGGTATATGATTGTACACTCAAAAGATTGAGACGGTGAAGAATCAGCCAAGACCTACCTCTCTGATTGACATAAGAAGCATTTTGAGTTTGATGGGCTACTACTATAGATTTGTTGAAAGATTTTCTTCCATATCTGCACCATTGACTAGACTGACTCAGAGAAAGGTCAAGTTTCAATGGTTTGATAAGTGTGAGAAGAGTTTTCCAGAGTGGAAAACGAGGTTGATTATTGCACCAGTATTGACCTTGCTCGAAGGAGCTGACGAGTTTGTTATTTATTATGATGCCCCAAGAGTGGGATTGGGATGCGTATTGATACAAAAGGATAAGTTGTTGCTTATGCTTCTAGGCAACTCAAATTGCATGAGAAGAATTATCCTACACATGACTTGGAATTGGCAGCGGTGGTGTTTACTCTCAAACTATGGCGCCACTATCTATATAGAGTGCATGTCAATGTATTCATAGACCACAAGAGCCTGCAATATATTTTCACCCAGAAGGAGCTTAATCTGAGGCAGATGAGATATCTTGAGTTACTTAAGGACTATGACATGAGCATCCTCTACCATCCAGGTAAAGCTAATGTGGTTGCTGATGCTCTTAGCAGGTTGTCTATGGGAGCACTGCTCATGTGGAAGAAAAAAAGAAGGAGGTCGCTAAAGAGGTGCACAGACTAGCGCGATTGGGAGTCTAACTCAAGAAATCTAGTGAAGGTAGGATACTTATGTATAATGGGTCTAAATCATCCCTTGTAGTGAAGGTAAAGGAGAAACATGAATAAGATCCCATCTTACTCCAATTGAAGGAAGATATACACAAGCAGAAAGAAATGGCTTTCACCAAAGGGGGAGATGGAGTATTGAGGTACCAAGGCATATTGTGTGTTCTAGAGGTTGATGGTGTTTGAAAGAGGATCATGACAGAGGCCCATAATTCTTGATATTCCATTCACCCAGGGTCAACTAATATGTACCATGATTTGCGGGAAGTTTATTGGTGGAGTCGAATGAAAAGAGATATTGTCGAGTTTGTCTCCAAGTCTCCAAATTTCCT
Organism: Solanum clarkiae; assembly: GCA_011800125.2. Classification (NCBI taxonomy): domain Eukaryota; kingdom Viridiplantae; phylum Streptophyta; class Magnoliopsida; order Solanales; family Solanaceae; genus Solanum; species Solanum clarkiae. The sequence goes on along the minus strand of JAABOM020087549.1, from coordinate 13,533 downwards.
ACAAGTTAAAGTTGAGCATCAAAGGCCATGTGGAGTTGCTCAAAACTATGAGATTCTAGAGTGAAAGTGGGAGATGATCAACATGGACTTCATCACAGGTCTACCAAGGTCTTACAGACATCACAATTTGATTTGGGTAATAGTCGACAGAATGACAAAATTTGCTCATTCTTGGTAGTAAAGATGACTAACACTGTAGAGGATTATGCCCAACTATATATAAAGGAGATTGTTAGACTACACAGAGTCCCTTTGTCTATTCGCAGACAAAAGAGCCCAATTTACTGCTCAGTTTTAGAGATCTTTCCAGAAAGTCTTGGGTTCAAAGGTGAAACCTTCGCATTGCTTTCCACCTACAAACTAATGGCCAGATAAAATGCACAATTCATACCTTAAGGATATGTTGAGAGCATGCATCATTGACTTCAAAGGTAATTAGAATGACAACATGCCTCTGATTGAGTTTGTCTACAACAACAACTTTTATTCGAGCATCCAAATGGCTCCTCATGAAGCCCTCTATGGTAGAAGATATACATCACCGATCGGGTAGTTTGAGGTAGGTAAAGTAGGGCTGATTGGGCCAGATTTAGTACATCAGGCTATGGAGAAGGTAAAGATTATTCAAGAGAGTTTGAGAACTACACAGATTCGCCAGAAGTCCTACACCGATGTTAGAAGAAAGGACCTAGAGTTCGAAGTGAATGATTAGGTATACTTGAAAGTGTCACCCATGAAGGGTGTAATGAGATTCGAGAAGAAGGAAAAGTTGAGTCCTATATACATTGGTCCCTACCATATTGTGAAGAGAGTGAGAAATGTAGCTTATGAATTGGAGCTACCACCAGAGCTGGCAGCCATCCATCCGGTCTTTCACATTTCTATGCTTAAGAAGTGTTTGGGCAATCTATTCTTGGTGGTGCCTATTTGAAGCATTGGAGTGAAGGATAGTTTGAGTTATGAAAATATCTCAGTCCAAATCCTTGATCGGCAGGTTCACAAGTTGAGAACTAAAGAGGCTGCTTCTATAAAAGTATTGTGGAGAAGTCAATCCGTTGAAGAGGCTACATGCGAAGGTGAAGAGAATATGAAGGCCAATGATGAACTTGATGGTAATAATTTCATTTCTACTCTCTGAGTTACTTTCCTATTGTTGAACAGAGGTGATGCTCTTCTTGAGTCTATGTTCTAGTATGCATGTATTTAAGTATATTCGTGCCTAATCATGATGTTAGAAGTAGTCTTTCAATTTTGAATCCTAAGTTGAGGTTGATTTCTAGAGTAAGAGTATTCGAGTATCCAAGTATTTGAGTTTTTCTTGATAAGTCTCCTAGTTGCTCATCATTCGAGGATAAATGATCCCAAGAAAAAGATATTGTGACACCCTATAACTCTATCCTCACATGTACCTACGTTTCAAGACTCATTATTATAAGTGGGAAATGTATTAGGGTCATATGAGACCTCTAGTACTTAGCCAAGTTCAAAACCTTCCTATAAGTTAAGTTTCTAGTGTTAGATTATGCAAGGGTCAACTTTAAATGATCATAACTCTTAGCACATAAAGAATTAGGTTGCTCATTCCTATCAAATGAAAGGTCTTTGAATTAGCTTTCAAACACAACTGATTTCACCTCATTTGGAGTTCAGAGTCAAAAGTTATGACCATTTTACTAGAGACTAGCAGATGTAGAGTTGTTATGTGAAACCTAATACAGGCCGTGCAAAAAGGTACATCCCGTCTTCTAACTCATAGAACCACGACCCATCTTCTAACTCATGGAAAAAATCCTGAAAATCCAATTTTTGGTGCCAGATTTCATAGACCAATCTATAGGTCATAGAAACTTCTATGGGCCATAGATTGGGCTCGTGGAATCGATCCAGAGACCCCGAAATTGACCCAAAAATTTACCGAAGGGTGCCTATGGTCCGTGGAAGTTTCTACGGGTTGTAGATGGCCCACAAACAACTTTTGACAGCTTTTTAAGAAAGGTTATTTTGGTCTTTTCACACACTTTAAAGGCCTAAAACTAACATTTTTACATCTAGATAAGCACTAAACATGTCAGTTCAACCTTTTTACACTAAAACACTCAAACTTAGAGCAAGGTTTTGAGGGAGGAAAAGGGTTAGGGTTTGAAGGTAATCTTGTGAATTTCTCCAAGATTATTCAAGATTCAAAACTACCAGGTATGCAAGGCTAACTAAAACATGGATTATGTTCTTCCATGTGCCCCGTAACCCGAATTGATGGAGTTGTGAGTGAAATGAGTCTTCTATGTATGTTTCTTCAAGGTTTACTTTAACTCTAATGTATTTCTATATAATCTTGCATGAATCACTATTTTTATGAATTAAATACTTGAAATAGATGATTTTGCCATACTACATGAACCCTATAATGAATTTTTATTATTTTTTACATATTTCATTTAAATGAGCATACATGAGTATAATTTGAGTCCAAAAAGCCTATGGAGTCCTTAATTTCTTTAACTCTATTTTTGTTTTTCCTAATGTTATAAGTTAGAATGATGCACGATAGAGTCTTTATGTATCAAGAGTTGAACCTTAAAAGAATGTAAGCAAAGAGTTGATAGTTGATGTGATGAATTGAGTTGACAAGCATCCAATGAGACTAGTTGATTGATATTGACTGTGTTATGAGGATTGAGTCTTAGGAGGAGTATCAAGCACTGAATTGAGTAAAAGTAAGTCTAACTTGAACTCAATAACTACGTCTCCATACGTAGGAGAGGATTGAAACCGTTAAGTCGGATGTTCCTCCTGATAGGTCCTTGAAACAATAGAGGACTTGGTTGATTGTAACCATTATGGATCGATTCGTTCTTTACCCTACCAAGTATTAAATGGTTGTGGCAACATCAACGAGATTGTTGTACAATCACTGGCTCATAAGTGATTATTTTTGGATAAGAGAAACTCTCAGATAGGTTCTATACTAGTAATACACTAACTTGATTAGATCAAATTGATTTGGGTTGTATTGATTGGTCATTGCCTACTCTTTATTCTTTCTTTAGATAGACATTTGATATCTTGATTGAGCATTTTTGAGTTATTGTTGTTCTATCTATATCTGTTTCACTTAGCTATTTTACATACTCGTATATTTCATATACTGACGTCTATTTAGGCCTGCATCTTTTCATGATGAGAGATAGGTACCAGAGATCATCAACAAGCCTTCCATTGAAGATCTTCTTCTTATTCTAGTTGATTGGTAAGTCCTCCTCTAGTTTGAGGGATGTATACTATTTCATCTAGCTTTAGACTCGGACTTTTAAACTTGTTTATTTTTATTTTGAGGTAGCCATGGATCTACTATGGCACCATTTAGACAACTTAGATAGAGGTTTCATAGACTAGATTTGGGATTGATGAATTAGATATTGTCTAACTAGTTTCTTTCATACTAGTCATGTTGATTTGTTTTCTTTACCTTTAATTGAGATTGTCCACCTTTATTTATCTTTAGTCTTTCGCTGATATGATAATTGTTGATTGAATGAATGTGATGAGGCCAAGTGGTTCGCTTGGGGACTAGCAATAGTCTCTGAATGTCGGCCACGTTTTAGGGTACCTTCCCAGGATGTGACACTAGATTTATAATACTTTTCACCTACTTTCCTAATTAAATAATACATGTTATTTTTTGTCTCATTTTATGTGAAGTCGATAGATTAATTTTAATGATCAATTAAATTTTGTATTTGTTTTTAAATTTTAAATTGCCAATTATCATGATTTATAGTATTTTTTATACTTTTACATAATATATTTTAAAACTATTTTAAGTTATCAATTTTCATGATTAGTAATATTACATTAGTTCCTGTGCTAGCACGGGGCTAATATTTGTTATTTTTCTATCTTAATTTATGTGATGTAAATAGAATTTAGAAAGTAGGTTAAATTTTAATATGATTTTTAAACATTCTAAATTATTTAATAATGCGAATTATAGTACTATTTTACATAATTTTTTAATACTATATGTTACTCCTCTTGTTCCAATTTATATGGCACTGCTACAATTTCAAAAGTCTTTTTTTTATGTTTTTTAATTTTCAATTTTTCAATTGTTGCAATTTATATTATGTTTTAAAATATTTTTAATTTGTTAATTCTTGTAATTTATAATATTTTTTTATTTATTATATGTAGATATATTCCTATTATTAAATATTTAGATTTACAATACTTCTTACGTAATTTTCTAATTAAATAATATATGTTACTTCTTTTGTTCCATTTTACCTAACGTCGATAGATTAATTTCATTAATCAATCGAATTTTTGTTGCCTGCCTGAGCAACTAAATTAAATAATACATGTTACTTCTTTTGTTTCATTTTATGTGACGTCGACAGACTAATCTCCATAATTAATAGAATCTTTTATTTATTTTTAAAATATTTTAAATTGTGAATTATCACGATTTATGGTATCTTTTATACTCTCACATAACATGTTTCTTAGAATTTTTTTAAGTCATTAATTATCATAATTTTTACTATTTTACCCAATTTTTAAATGTATAAAACACAAAAAATAAGACAAACAAATTAAAACGGAAGAACCATTAAAAAATTACAGATATAGCCTCAAACTGTTCAAGCGGACATGTCGACTTGCTACCTACTTGAGCAACTGAAACTCTCTTACTTCTTTTGTTCCATTTTATGTGACGCCGACAGATTAATCTCAATAATCAATCAAATTTTTTTATTTATTTTTAAAATGTTTTAAGTTGTCAGTTAGTAGAAAAAGTGGCGATAAAGTTGCTTACGTGCACATGTCCGCTTGAACAATATTGACATCCAATTTTTATCCTCCACAATATAAATTAATTTATGAGATTCTTCAGTTTTTCAATAATTTGAAATTATTATTTTTGAAAAATCACGACCTGGACCAAGGGTTTAGGATTTACATGGCGAATGGAAACCCGAGAGTCCCTGAACAAGCCTCAAAGTATCCATATTCGCATCATTGGTTCGAAAGCATACATAAATAGTAAACACATAATTCCAAGGAACGGAAAAGTAGGACTCACGCTCTGGGGATATCATAGGGAAAGGGATTAACATGGATTCACATAACACAGAACACATAAAGACTAAAGGGCGGGTAAGTATGAATCATTCTATGGAAGCAATTCGGTACTTAGGATCTTCCATGTTTCCACATCAAAGCATACATACTTATTATAATTCTCATAATCAATCCATAATAGCCTTGTTGAATAGATAACAAAATCATAATCTCCAAATACAACACATAACATATAAGTTCGACAAGAGTCTACAAAATGTCCAACAATGTCTCTAATCATAAGATGGGACAGGGGCCAAGACATGTCCTGGGCTCACCCTCAAAGTAAAGCTAACATAAGCAAAAGCATCATAGGGTAGAGGAATGGTAGCTTGTCCTTGGAAGATAGGACTCACCACAACAAGTATCTCAAATCAAATCTAGTCGTCCAACGGTAGATGAAGGTAGTCTTCGGTCCCTACATGGTTAGATCATGTATGCAAAAAGTATGCGTCAGTATGTTTGAATGCACTAAATATGCGGGCACACAATGCTTATGACTTATCAAACCTGCATTCAATGTTAGATGACAAGGGCATATAATATAGAAAGAAGTATATCCAAAGAAGAGTAGTATAACAATATGTTATGAAATTCATGATGCATGAAATGCACAAATGCTCATATATAGTTGGGATGAGACCTCAACCGACATGAGTCTGCGACATCAACTGACATGAGTAAGACCAAGTGAGCTATTACTTGGAATCTCGATGAAATCCCCTTATCGGTAAAGAGGTGGTCTACTTTCCAAAGTTAAATCATACTTCAGTGTATGGGTACTCTCATTTTATATTAAGCAACCTTCCTTACGAGCACTGCCATTTCCGATAGGATTTCACATAATATCATATCACATTATACTTCAACTTATGGTCACTCCCATTTCGTATGAGACAACCTTCCTCATGGGCACTCCCATTTCAGATAAGATTCTTATAACCTATGTTAGGCACATAGTTCAAGGAAAGAGAGGGAACCATCAATCCATCGGTGCTAAGTCGCTATCCTACAAGAATGCTTATAAATATACATAGTTTCCAAAGAGGAAATAGTTATTTCAAATCTGTTCAATGCACATTGAGACTCAAAGCCATATACCAATCATAATAATTCATAATTAGGCTCAAATGCCAAATCATAAATCATAATTCATAATACTCATGTATAGTGATATCTCATCTATATGTACAAAATGGTGCAAGCACCCAAAATGCTCAAAAAATCATAATCAATAGACATATGTGTGATCACATTCTTGTTATAACCAATATCTTATCCAAAATCATATATATAAACATAATTGGGACTAACTCACTTCATAACTTTCATAAAATTCATTGTTCATGAATGCTTATGCTATGGATAAGATTAAAATTCAATAATACATCATAAGAATCAAGTAAAAACAAAAGTAAGCTTCACATTTAAAACATAATATAGACTACCCATGCATAAATCAAGCTTTGAATGGAACATAGATACTCATATCTTCATAATCCAATGTAAACAATCATAATAGGGCTCAAAGTAACTTAAAATCATAAATAAAGTACATCCCACAGATCAATTGAATTTAAATAATCATAATAATGAAAACCCATATTTAAAGTAAGTTTAAATTCATGAAGATTTGCTTGAAAGAGTTTGGTTCTCCTTGATTGGAAGGAACCAAGGATCAAAACCCACATACCTTACTTAGGAGGATGAAATTGAGAAGAATTTATCTTGAAGTTGAAAACCAAATTGAACCTAGCTTGAATCTTGAAATGAGACTTGGAGAAATGGGGATTTAAAGGTCTTAAAAAGCCTTGGGGATGAGTCAAAATATTAAAAATACCTAAATCAAAACTCCCCTTTAAATTTTATCTGAAACTTCTTGCGGCCAACTTCACGGGTCGTGAAGCTCCTCAAGGTCCGTGAAGGCACCCTATCTAGCCCAGGCAGATTCTATGAAAAAGGGCATAATTTCTTGCTCCGATCTTGGAATAAAGTAAAACAGATGGGTTGGAAGGATGATTCAAAGAGCTTCAATTTAATAGTTTGTGGGCCACCCATTTCATTTTGTGCTAAGAGATATGACCATTTAAATTTGACCCTTCTATCGGTACTTGTGAAAAACTTAGCCAATGGAATTCCTTTGAACTTTGCTTGAATTAGGAGACCCATGATGTCCTTAAACAACATAAATAAGCTTGAATTGAGGGCTTGAAAGTGAACTTAGCTTTAGCTTAAAGATTCCATACTTAGAATTTTTCAACGAAGTCACTTTCACCGGAGGCCATACGGGTTGTGTAGTACCACACAGGTCGTGACACTGCCCGTATCCCTCACCTTAGAAAATTTCGACGATCAAGTTACGAGATGGTGATTTCATACTTAGAAAAATTTCACTCCAAAAGCCTTATGGGCGGCCACACGGGTCGTGACACCCACACGAGCCGTGAACTTGGTCGTGTGACCATACTTGGTCCCAACATTGTGGAATTTCAAGACAATGCCACCAAACAGTCCACCACACGGTCCTGAAGTGTTACACAGACCGTGAGGGGTCCAAATGTGGTGTGCCTTAGTTTAAAACACCACCTTTGAGGGCCAAACATCTTCCAAAGACCAAGGGCCACTCTATGGAGGCTCCTCACGGGCCAAGTGACCTCATACGGACTGTGAGGGCTCCCATGGAGTATCACCTTTGTCCAAAACTTTTCTGGAACCAAATTTTCATACTCCATTGAGGTCGTACAAAGTCCGAGTCCTTACATCATCTCCCCCTTAGGGACATTCGTCCTCGAATGTGATAGAACAAGGCTTGAAAGGCTTGACTTAGAATATGAAATGTCCGAACACAAGTGTCACGACCCAAGCCTAGGGCCTAGATATGACACGGAGAATGGTAACCCGAAGGGACCTATACAAGCCTCTTAGCATATCAATCACACATTCTTGGTCGCGGAAGCAAAGTTAACAACAACAAGAGATATAGTAGATAAAGGAAGCAGGACAAAGAGAAAGCTTGATATTCATAAAAACATAAAGAGTCAAGCTCATAGCATAAGTACATCATAATATCCAACAACACCTCTAACATGGAATGGAGCGGGGGCCAAAACACTTTCCAGGATCACCCTCATAGTAACAAATGTTCAACATAAAGAAGTCTTGGAATAGCAAGAGCTATAAAGATACTGTCCTCGAACTTGAAGATCACCAAAGCCTGCTTCAAAGGATCGTACTAGCCACGTGGAGGATGATCAAATGGTGTTCCCGTCCCTGCATGGTAATATTATGTAGGCATAGAGTATGCATTGGTATATTTGAATGTACTAAGTATGTAGGATGCAATGCAACAAGACATAAGCCAATATAGTCAAAATGTATAATAATAAGCAATAGATAAGTGTAATATCAATATGGCATGCATGATCAATGCTTGAAGTAAAACATGCTTGTAAATCATTCAACTTGTATAGGACATAATACATGTGTGGGAAGCGACCCTAACTGACAAATGTAAGACCAAGTGAGCTACAACTTTGAATCTCGATGATTACCCCTCATCGGTAAAGAGGTGGTCAACTTGCCAAGGTAAAACATACTTCACCTTACGGGAGCCTGTACCATTTCAGAGAAGTAAACCCCCTTATGGGAATCCACCCCATTTCAGGGTGGATTTCATGATAAAGTGCACTAAATTGATCCACTAGTATAGCAAGGGTAAAGTATAATCCTATATTGGTACATAGTTTGAGGAAAGGAGTATGGACCCTTGAAGATAGTCCTCGTCGACATCCAATCCATTGGTGCTAAGTCTAATCCCACAAAATTCTTGAAATAATCATAACTTTAATAACTTGTAAGAAACATGAAAACATATTATGAGTAACTCTTAAACATGCTTGACCTCTAATGGTGAGCTTAACTTGAAACATAAGAGTAGATCATGATCGTACATAAACCCTTGCTTAAACATGAATGGCTCACAATAGGTAAACATCTTGAAATATGGCTTAACTTGATACTTGTAACATAATAGATACTTTCCATGAATTCAATACATACTTGAAAGCCCTTAATCATCATATAGTCACTTGACATGTAAATCATGAAAAAGATAATCAATAACTTGAGAATGTTTGACTTGAGATTTTATCAAACACATGGTGGGTTCATGATACTAGTTCAAAATCATGCAATTCGAGAGTGGAACAATATGAGAAAACTTAATGCAAATCAACCTACTAACATGTAGTAAACCCCTCATGTAGGGTACCTTGAATCCATCATCAAAACTCATAAGAGATCATAGTTTCAAAGCTCAAAACATGCATAAACTCAATAGGCAAAGATCAACTCATAGTGTAAGCTTAAAATAGATATTCATGAGTAATCAACAATACTTTATAAAACCCCAACAAAAATCATGCTCATATTTCATAATAAGAGATACCTATAAGTAATACAACTTGAAATCATGCAATTTTCATAAAAAGGAAGATTGGTTTCGATGGGTGAAATGACCCAATGGATAAAACCCACATACCTTAAACTTGTGTTTTCTTGAGATAAGCTTGAAGAGAATTTAGAGCTTGAAGATAATCCTTGACTCCTAAAGTTAAGCTTGAAATCCATGAAATTTGAATGAGATATTTGGTTAAGTCTTGGAGAGGTTTTCTGTGATGAGTGATATATAATTAAAAAATGGCTACGAATGGGTGTTTTTATGCATAAGTGGGCATGGGGGCTGTGACCCCAATGCCCTTGGTTGACACAAAAAAATTAAGAAAAAATTTGTACTGGTCCGCGTCTGGTCTGCGATGCGGACCATCGCCGAGGAAAGAATAATGCTGATCCGCGCCCAGTCCGAGTCGCAGCCTGGTCACGAATGCACACTGAAATTTGAATATTAGCGAAATTTATTTTTTGCTACGGGTTCTCTAAAATTCGAGTTATACCCATTTCTTCCTTAATTTTGCCCTGATTGAGAATATGAAGTCAAATTTTCGATATCACACATGGATTTTGAGATATATGAAAATTACGATTATGTGCATTTTCGAAGCACATTTTTGGGGCGTTTCAACAATGTACAATGCATAATTCATCATTGAAAAATCATAAAGTCTTGAAAACTCATATCAAAACGTACTCAAATCATTCAAAACATCATAAAAATCATTTTCGTGGACATGTATGCATTCCATGTCATGAAACTCAAGAGTGAAAGAATTAGGACCATTGGGAATAGGAAGAACCTAATATCATAGACTTGAGTAGATTGGAAAGGATAGAGGTATCGCCACATCATACTTGATTCCACTTCCCACGTAGCACTTTCAACATGTTGATCCTTGTTTCGAAGCCTCTTCACTTGCCCATCCAAGATCTTAACTGAAACTTCCTTATAAGACAAGTTTTCCTCAACCTCAAGACTTTCCAAAGGCATAATGTTTCAACGATCACCAACCAACTTCCTCAACATAGACACATGGGAACCCGGTGAATATAACTCAAATCCGGAGGCAAATCTGATCTATAAGCCATGTTTTCAATCCGCTCAAAAATCTCATAAAGACCTATATGTTGGGGACTTAGCTTGCCTTTCTTCCCAAAATATGTCACATTCTTCATGGGTGAGACCTTCATATACACCTAATCTCCAATACGAAACTCAAGATCCCTCTTTCTAACATCCAAACAAAACTTTTGATAACTTAGAACCATCTTCAACCTTTCCCTAGTCATTTCACCCCTTTCCATAGCCTCCAACACTCAATACAGGCCTATAAAAGTCATGTTATCTAACTCAAACCACCCCATCAGAGATCTACACTTCTACTACATAAAGCCCCAAATGGTGTCATACCAATGCTAGCATGAAAGCTATTTCTTGTAACCGAACTCGATAAGTGGTAGATGATCACACCAATTAACCTTGAATTGCAACACACAAGACCTTGACATGTCCTCTAAAGTTTGAATTGTTCTCTCGGCTTGCCCAACGGATTGAGGATTAAAAGCGGTATGTACTTCAACTACACCTTAGGTCCAAGTCCCTTTTGAAATGATTTCTAAAGTGAGAAGTAAATTGGACACAATAATCTAATATAATAAAAGTAGGCACACCACCTAGTCTAACCAACTCCCAAATATATAAAACTTGGCATTGTCTTTCTTCATACCATGCCACCAATACACTTCCCTCAAGTCTCAATACAATTTGGTAGACCTGGGGTGAACAAAATAATGAGAATTTTGGGCTTTACTCATGATCATCTCCTTAAGACCATTAACGTCCGAAACATACAATTGATCTTGTTACCAAATTACACCATCTACCCATTTTGGATAACATTCTCATAACCTATGTTAGGTACATAGTTCAAGGAAAGAGAGGGAACCCTCAATCCATCGGTGCTAAGTCGTCATCCCACAAGAATATTTATAAGTATACATAGTTTCTAAAGATGCAATAGTTATTTCCAATTCGTTCAATGCATATCTAGGCTCAAAGCCAAACACCATGCATAATAATTTATACTTAGGCTCAAACGCCTAATTATAAATCATAATTCATAATACTCATATACAGGAATAGCTCATTTATATATACAAAATGCTACAAGCATCCAAAATGCTCAAAGATCCATAATCAATAGACATATATGTGATCACATTCTTGTCATGACCAATATCTTATCCAAAATCATATATATAAACATAATTGGGATTAACTCACTTCTTAACTTTCATAAAATTCATTGTTCGTGAATGTATATGCAATGGATGAGATGAGAATGACATGGGCAACATAGATTCAAACTAAATTCAACAATACATTATAAGATTCAAGTAAAAACATAAGAAAAATTCATATTTAAAACATAATATAGACTACCCATGCATAAATTAAGCTTTGAAGGAGACATGCACATTCATATCTTCATAAATCCATTGTAAACAATCATAATAGAGCTTAAAGCAACTTAAAATCATAAAGTACAACCCAAACGTCAATTGAAATTAAATAATTGTAATAATAAAAACCCATATTTAAAGTAAGTTTAAATTCATGAAGATTTATTTGAAAGAGTTTGGTTCTCCTTGATTAGAAGGAACCAAGGATCAAAACCCACATACCTTGCTTAGGAGGATGAAATTGAGAATTTAGCTTGAAGTTGAAATCCCAATTGAATCCTAGCTTGAATATTGAAAATGAGACTTGGAGAGAATTTGAGAGTTTGATTCTAGAAACTGAGGGTTAGTCTTGAATGAGGGGTTAGAACTAGTGTAGGAGAGCTTTAGGAATGTAAAAGAGGGGAGGGGGGAGGGTTAAAAGACTTAAAAAGCCTTGGGATGGGTCAAAATATCAAAAACACCTAAATAAACACCCCTTTAAATTTTATCCGGAACTTCCCGCAGCAAGCTTCACGGGTCGTGATCATGGGTCGTGAAGCTCTTCACGATCTATGAAGGCAACCAATCTAGGCCAGACAGATTCTATGAAAAAAGGCATAACTTCTTGCTCCAAACTCGAAATAAGGTGAAACCGGATGTGACGGAAAGTTGATTCAAAGTGATTTAATTTGATAGGTTTCGGGCCCCCCCCCCCAGTTCATTTTGTGCTAAGAAATATAACCATTTAAAGTTGACCCTTCTATCGGTACATGTGAAAAACTTAGCCAATGGAATTCCGTTGAACTTAGGTTGACATGGGAGACTCATGATGGCCTTAAACAACATAAATAAGCTTGAATTGAGGACTTCAAGGTGAACTTAGCTTGAGCTTGAAGATCTCATACTTACAATTTTTCAACGAAGTCACTTTCACGGGATCATGTAGTGTTACATGGGCCTTGACAATGCCCGTACCCCTCTCCTTAAAAAATTTCCTTGATCAAGGTATAAGACGGTGGTTTCATACTTAGAAAAATTTTGCTCCGAAAGCCTTATGGGTGGCCACACGGGCCGTGACACCCCACACGAGCCGTGAACTTGGTCGTGTGACCATACTTGGTTCCAAAATTGTGGGATTTCAAGCCAAGGCCACCACACGGCCCAACACACGGTTCGTGAAGTTTTCACGTAGACCATGAGGGCTCCAAGTGTGGTGTGTCTTAGTTTAAAACACCACCTTTAAGGGCCAAACATCCTCCAAAGGTCAAGGGCCACTCCATTGTGGCTCCTCATGGGTCGTGGGACCTTACACAGACAGTGAGGGCTCCCATGGAGCGTCATCTTGGTTCTAAACTTTTTCAGAACCAAATTTTCATACTCCATTGAGGTCGTACAAAGTTCGGGTCCTTACACACACAAACACACGTGTGCGCATGCGCCAACACACAGAGCTCAAGCAGGCATATCGGCCTATTGCTTGCTTGAACAGATGAAACTCTCTCTTATATATAGTAGAAT
>JAABOM020087516.1:0-29764 GCA_011800125.2 Solanum clarkiae | reverse complement strand
AAAATATTTATAGTTAAAAAAAAAATATAAGGATGAAAATATTTTAAAATTTTCAACTAACATAATATAGGAAAAGTTAAATAACTACAAATTATAATTTGAAAATTCTATTTTATTTATTAAAACCTCTATAAAAATTGACATATACTTTCATTAAGTTTTTTTGAAGTAAATTAAAACAAACTTATATAAAAATGTGATTCTAATTTTAATAGTTTTTAAATTATTTCAAATAAACATATTATAAATAAGATTAAAAATAAAAATATTAATTTAGATTCAAAATAAATATTTAAGAACTAAAAGGTATATAAATTAGGTTTGGTAAAAAATTAGGTGCTCACAGAATATCCCTCTTTGCTTGGGAACATGAAGAGTTCTCAAGCAAAGAAGTGAATGTGCCTAATTTTGGCCTAACCATTTATTAAAGATAGAAAAATAAAGAGAAAGCAAGAGTAACCGAGCCTTGGCTTTGGGCAGGGTTATAAGAAAATCAAGTCATGTGCAGTTCAAACAGGTGCAGAGTTGGATGGATTAGAGAGTTGAGCTTGTCCTGTCAAGATTCTGGTTCGTGGCTCCTATTGTAATATTGAAGATAATAAAACTAAAAGGAAACAATACAAAATCTTTATCTATTCTACTTCACTTGACTCTCTTTTCTTTCAAGTCTTCGTTTGCATCTTCAATTACCACCTCGTCTTCTTCTGGAGGGTACCTTGATCTCAAAATTTAATCTTAAAATTTGAGTTTGAAACTTGAACTGGAAATTTGAATTGAGTAGCTCACACTCATCTAGAGAAAAGTTATTAGACTATTCTTGAACGCTTGTTTCCTTAGTTGAAGTTGGGAAGTTGAATCTTCGAATGTTGAATTGCTACGTGAGTTCAAGCCAACTCTTCATATGATTGACATTCTTCACTTCTCTAATCATATCAAATGATACTCCATTATTAATCTCTGAATTTGTGCTCGCAGAGAGACCCGCCTGCAATTAAAGACAAACAAAAACAAAGCAAAATTTTTCTGCCTCACCTTCTGCTAAGAAAATTTTTGTGGGTTATTTTGCTTGGCTTGAACATCATATTAAACAAAAAATTAAAAAAAAAGGGAAAAACAAAAAATCTTAATTTGAGTGTCATCAGATGTTATGCTTTGTGAAAAATAAAAATGAGGGTTATCATGCCCTATGAAGATATGAATGAATATTATGAGAGTTCGTACCCTAAATGCAATAAAGGGTCATTGTGCCATGAACTAATATTATGAGAGACCATGCCCTGAATGAATATTATGAGGGTTCGTGCCCAAAATGAATATTATGAGGGTTCGTGCCCTGAATGATTATTATGAGGGTTCGTACCCTAAACGAATATTATGAGAGTTCGTGCCCTAAACGAATAATATAAGGATTCATGCCCTAAGCGAATATTATGAGGGTCCCTGCCCTAAATGAATATTATGATGGTTCCTGCCCTAAACGAATATTATGAGCGTTCGTGCCCTAAACGCAACCAGGGAATAATTGTACTTGCAACCAGGGGGTTATTGTGTCATGTGAAGACATTACAATATTATGAGGGTTCGTGCCCTGTGAAGAATGAGAGTACTTTTATTATATTTTATTTATTTTATTAAAATATGCCCTAGTTTTGAAACTAGAAAATTTTGAAATTGTTTTGGGATCATATTTTACTAGTGAGTTTTTTCTAAAATTTTAATTTATTATATTTTTTTAAATAAAAAGGCCCCAATTTCAATTTATTAGAAATATGATGAAAAATATATTTTTGTTATTTGAGATCGATCCCATTGTAGGGCTGCCTACATATCTAACACCAACAAGAATGGGTCTAATGTAGAACATACAAATCAAAGGTCTTTTTTTTTTTACAAAATGGTATTGAAACGACCCCAAAAAGTGCCCGAAAATGTGCCTCGAAAGTGCTCGAAATCATAATTTCCATATATGTCAAAATTCGTGCATTATTTCAAAAAGTATACTTCATATTTTATTCATGAGATCAAATTGAGTGGGAAATGGGTCTAACCCTAATTTTACAGCAAATGAATCGTAATTTCATTTTTTCAAAAACTAAATTCCAGTGAGTGTTGCGCATCATTGGTACAACAGGCCACTGTGTTATTTTGGTGCCAGTTTTCAAGTTCGGTCCAAGACTTTTGGGTCTTGGGCTTTGCCATGCGAGAAAATATTATACTTAGCCATATTTTACCTTCATCTCCTAAATTTAAGTCTCAAAAATCATCCGGATTTCAAGTTTCTCATTCAAGCTTCAAGTCTCCATCTCCAATCTTCTTCAAGGATTCTCCAAAAGTCAAGGTATGTGGGTTTGTTTCATGGGTTCCTTTCACCCATGATACCCAAGCTCTCTTTTACCTAAAATTGCATGATTTAAAGTTGATTTACTCGTGGGTCGTATCTATTATGAATTTCACTGCACACTATATTGGGGTTTATGAAATTGTGATTGTTTTAGCATGTTTGAGCTATGAAACCAAGATCTATTGGGAGATTTGTTGAAGGATTTTGATGTATATTGCTTAACGGTATTATAAAGTATCCATTGATGGTTTTACACTGAATTTTCTAGCATGATTCCACTCTTGAATTGCATGATTTTACACTAGCATTATACACCCGCCAAGTGTTTGATAAAATGTCTTTTTTAGGATTCTTTAAGTTTTGATGATCTATTAGCTGATTTATGATCCAAGTGACTCTATGATGATTATAAGTTTTCTAAAGATATGTTTAACTCATGGAAATGTTGATGATATTGTAAAGTCAGGTTTAAGCCCTTTCTTAAATATTTTACCTCTTGTGAGCCCTTTAATGTTGATGTTGATGCAAGGGTAATGTTTGATGATGAACTATTCTTATATTTGAAGTTGAGTTCACCATTAGAGGTCAAGGATATTTTAGAGCTACTCGTTTCATGTTGCTACGCTTCTTGCTAATTATTAAAGCTATGATTACCTTATATATTCTGTGGGATTAGACTTAGCACCGATAAATGAAGGGTTTGCTCTCTTTCCTTGAACTATGTGCCACCATAGGACTATATTATAGCCTTGCAATACTAGCGGATCCATTTAGTACACTTTCTCTTAAACTCCTTTCCAAAATGAAGCGGGACCTCGTAAGGAAGGTCACTTAATTCGAAATAGGCGAGACCCTAAGGTGAAATAAGGTCATAAATCCTTTCTGAAATGGGGCGGGACCTCATAAGGAGGGTTACTTCATTTGAAATGAGGCGGGACCCCATAAGGTGGAGTATGATTTACCTTGGCAAGTGGACCATCTTTTTACCGGTGAGGGGTAATCATCGGGATTCCAAGTTGTAACTCGACTGGTCTTATTCTATGTCGGTTGAGGTCTCTTCCCACACTTACGTATTATGATCGATACAAGTTGTTTTGGATTGTAAGCATGTTTTACTTCAAGCACCTTTCATACATGTCATATTGTTATTATGCTATTCATTGCTTATGCTTATGCATTTTGACTATGTTGCCTATCTCTTGTTGCATTGCATCCTACATACTTAGGACATTCAAACGTACTAAAGCATACTCTATGCCTACATGATATCACCATGTAGGAACCGTTTCCCCACTTGATCATCCACCTCCACGCGGCTAGTACGACTTCTCTCAATCTTGTTGGTGAGTCCTCAATTCCGGGGACGTTGCTTATGATATCATGCTATATTTTAAAATTATTTTATGTAAATATTGACTATGAGGATGAGACCGATTGCTTTTCTTAGCCCCTGATCTTCGCTATGTTGCAGAGGTGTTATTGGACATGTCATGTATAATGTTATAAGCTTGACTCTTTCTTGGCTTTTGTTGTTATGATATAGATGATGTCCCTTAGTCCCAGTTATCCCTATTTCTACTCTTATTGCTATTTTATTGCTTCCGCGGTCAAGGATGTGTAATGATGCGCTAAGAAGCTTGCTTGGAGTCCCTTCGGGTTCCCCTTGCATCATGTCACCCTAGGCTTGGGTTGTGACAAGTATATTCTGAAAAGAATATTGGATAGAAAGAAAACAAAATTTTTGGTTGATGATGTCTTGACTTTAGTTGGTACGAACAATTAGTGTTATGCGTATGAATCATCTTTAAGTACTGTCACTACTCGAGCCTAGGGCCTGGATGTGAAATAACGAATTGAATGGGAATCCAAGGGGACCCTAAACAAGCCTCTTAGCATATTGTTCACACATCCTTAGTCGCGAAAGAAAAATAAACAATAACAAGAGATATAAATAAAAGGAAGCAAGATTAATAGAAATCATTCATAATCACCATAGTGTAAGAAGAGACAAGCTTCAATAACATAATCAAACCATCCAACGACACCTCCAACATAGAATGGAGCGGGGACCAAGACACTTTTCGAGCTCACCCTCATTTAGTAAGTATCCAACACAAGAACAAGAATCTATAAAGCATGAATGAGAATAGCTATCACCCTTGGATTTGAGGACTCACCAACTAGCTTCTTCACAAGAACCAAATAGCCACGTAGAGGATGGTTGATAGTACATTTGGTCCCTACATGGTAATATCATGTAGGCATAGAGTATATGTTAGTATATTTGAACATACTAAGTATGCGGGACGTAATGCAACAAGAACCATAAACCATAATAATGAGATGCTTAATCATATTCAATGAACATAAGCTCAATATTCCATGTGTAATCAATGCATAGGATGAAACATGCTTAAGAATAATCGTCTTTGCATATCTTGTTTAACACCATAAGGTAACATGAATAGATCATTTAACTACCTTGTAATGAAGGATGAGGGATATAGCATAGGTCATAACCCCTTCTAGTAGGTAATGGGTAGTACATGAGGGTAGAGGAGTAGCATAGGTCATGACCCCTACATGTAAGCATGAGATAATGAATAATACATAAGGGTAGAAAAGTAGCGTAGGTCATAACCCGTAAATGTAGGCATGAGATAATACATAACATTGAATCGCATATGAGGGTGAGGCTTACCAAGTAGTTCATATCCCCTTCATATGAGTATAAGATATTGCATAACATAGAATCGTGCATGAGGGTAAGGTGTACAACATAGTTCATAACCCTTCATGTAGAAATTGGTCGTGTACTAGAGAGTAAGGCATATAACATAGTTCATAATCTTCTAGTAGGCTTCACAATTCACAATAGCCTAAACCTTAGCATAAAGACTCAATAACTCATCAACCATTGAGACTTGTAAAAAATTATGCAATAGGTCATGAGAAAACTTGAGAATTCTTGTCAAGACATTTTATCAAACATGTGGTGGGCATATATGGACACATGTTCAAAAAATCATGCAAAATGTAAAAGTATGGATCATGAAATACTGATATTAATGCATCTTAAAGTCATGTAAATTAGACATCCATCATGGGTAACATGAAAATCATATTAAAACATCATAATAGCTCATAGATTTCATAGCTTGAATCATGTATTATCTTAATAGACAAGATTAATTCATAATATAAGCTTTAAAATAGACATTTATGTATAATCAACAATATTTGACAAAACCCCAACATATTTCATTCTCATATTTCATAATAATAGATACCCATAAGTAATACAACTTGAAATCATGCAATTTTTATAAAGCAGGAAGGTTGGGCTCCATAGGTGAAAGGACCCAATTGATGAAACTCACATATCTTAAACTTGGGTTTTCTTGATGTAGACTTGAAGGAGACTTCAATGGAGTTCTTGAGATCCGAAATTAAGCTTGGACACTAGAATTTGGATGAAATATTTGGTTAAGTCTTAGAGAGGACTTTAGGAGGATTTTGAGTGATATAGAATTGAAAAATGGCTAAGTATGGGTGATTTCACTCTTAAGTGGGCATGGGCTATGACCCCAATACCCTTGGGCCAAAATAGAAAAATAAGGGAAAAACTACACTGGTCCGTGTCTGGTCCACGACGCGGACCCAACGCAAAGGCAACTTTTACACTACTCCGCGCCCCTGGCGCATTGCGGCTAGGGCGTGGATCGCCACTGTTTCCGGAAAAATTAGCGAAAATTATTTTTTGCTATGGGTCTTCTAAAATTCAGGTTATGCCCATCTCCCACTCAATTTTTCCTCCTAATCAAGAATATGAAGTTGGATTTTTGATATCACACATGAATTTTGAGATATATGGAAATTATAATTATAGGCATTTCCAAAGCACATTTTTTGGGCATTTCAATATCTCTGCATTGAGAA
The DNA here is from genome assembly GCA_011800125.2 of Solanum clarkiae. Taxonomy (NCBI): domain Eukaryota; kingdom Viridiplantae; phylum Streptophyta; class Magnoliopsida; order Solanales; family Solanaceae; genus Solanum; species Solanum clarkiae. Next base: position 23,484 of record JAABOM020087516.1, on the reverse strand, counting down.
CATTTGTCCCCGAATATCAAAGAAACATGTATAAGAGAAGTAATTATGAAGATTTTAGCCTGACATGAATGCGACAATTACATTTAGACATCATTTTCGAAAATCTCGACATGAATATCAAAAATCACCATAAACTTGATACCATAAATATGAATGCATGCAACATGATATGAGGGCTAAAATTTAAGACTTGAAATCATTGAAGAGACTTAGTTTGCTATCTTAATCTTGAGTAGAATGAAAGAGGTACGAATTTTGCTTCTTTATGTCCGCGTCAGCTTCCCAGTGATGCTATCGGCTTGATGATTCCTCCAAAAGACCTTGACAGATGATATATCTTTGTTTCTCAGCCTTTCCACATTTCCATCCAATATCTCCATCGAGACCTCCCCATAGGTCAACTCATCTTCCACAACACCCACAATCTCATAGAGTTCTATGGCACTTGGGTCACCAACGCATCTCCTCAAAATAGATACATGAAAGGCCGGATGAACCATATCCATTTACCAGAGGCAATTCCAATTCATAAGAAACTTTAACAATTCTCCTCAAGACATGATAAGGACCCACAAACCTTAGGCTCAATTCCCTTTCTTGCCAAACTGGAACACACCCTTCATGGGTGGGACTTTCAAGTGAACCCAATTATCAATACAAGCACACATAGCCTACCTTAGTACCTAAGGGTACCATCTCTCCCTTGAAAGAAACCCCCCCCCCACTTTTCCATCCTTTACCAAGGCCTCCAACTCTAACAAAGTGGAATCAAGGTCTTGTTTTGACTTGACTTCCTTAATTAAAGAAGATTTGGACCCATCAACCATTATTACACCACCATTTTCAACTTCATTCAACCTAATACCCAACATAGCCAACTGGTGTACTTCTCTAACCACTTTTTGTTACCCAATAAATCTCACTTTTTATATTTAGCGAACAACTTCTTATTCCTCAAAATTTGCATCACTACCCTCAAATGATTCACATGCTCTCCTTCACTCTGGGAAGAAATCAATATACCATCCACAAAACTACCACACACCTATTAAGGTAGGGTTTAAAGACCCTATTTATGAGATCTATAAACATAGTTGATACATTAGTTAAGCCAAAAGACATTAACACAAATTTCAAATGCCTACACCTAGTCCAAAAGGTCATCTCGAGAATATCACCCTCCCTCACTCTTACTTGGTCGAACTCAGACCGTAGATCAATCTTAGAGTAATGACTAACCCCTAGCGGGAAGGACATCAAGAAACTCATTAACCACCAAAACCGACTCAATAGGAATGACTTTAGACTGCACACCCCTAACCCTTATGAGATGGTAAGTGCAACCCCTAGAGATCAATTTAGCCCTTATGACAAGAAGCGAATCTACCATCAACTATCATTTTACAAATTTCCACTCAAGTATGTATTCATTAAGGAATTAGAATCTAACTCTATGAGTTCTATAATCAATAGATTCATGATATGCACGTAATCAAACCACCCCAAGACCTCCAAACCCACCATTCCAAGTTCAACAAAATAAAAAGACATGACTTTATGCGATAAGGATATGGGACAATCCCCTATAGACTTTTTTAGCAACAATAGACTCACCAATGGAGGTAGATACCTTAGAGGTTCACTTAGCAATTCGGGACACATATGAAACTTACTAGTAACAAAAGGAATAATGAAAGAAATCGTGGTTCCCCAGCCTATCAAAGCATGCACATCAAAATAAAAAATTATTAACATACCGGTAATAACATCGGACACTTCATCCCCTCCTTTCCTTCCTTGAAGAGCATAGAACTGGTTATGTTGTGGAGAACCCCCTTGTTTGATTTCTTGAACTCCTTGATCAACATGACGACCTTGACCTTGAGGACGACCATACTTGCCCTTGTTTTGAACATAAAAGCAATCAATAAGCTTATGGCCTACTCTTCCACACCCATAACACACATTTGAATCCTTTAAGCATTTACCATGATGATGTTTTTCATATTTTAGGTATTTTGGAAAACTCCCCCCACTGTTGCCACCTTAGACCCTTAGGTTAAGTGAAACGACCCTAAAACGTGTCCAAAAATGTGTCTTGGAAATGCTTGGAATCATAATTTCGTGAAATCGAAAATCTGACTTCATATTCTTGATCAGGGGAAAAATTGAGTGGGAAATGGATCTAACCCCTATTTTAGAGAAACAATAGCGAAATATAATTTTCCTAAGTTCGCATAAAATAGTGTGGGTTCGCGTTAGTACCGCAGCACGCCTCCGTCGTAGACCAGTGTTATTTTTTCCTAATTTTGTTGTTCCAGTTCAAGGCGTTTAGATCTTGAGCCGAAGTATTTCCATGCGTAAAAATACTTATATTTAGCCATATTTCACCTTCAATCATCTTGAATTGGGGTGGTAAGCCATCAACCAATTGAGGGGTTGGTACCTCAATCACTTCTAAGGGGTAGTCTACCTTAGATTTCAAGTACTAAGTTGCTTGGTCTATGATGATGGTCTATTCCTACATATGTAATATTTTCTATATATAAGCATGTTTACTCAAGTATCATTCATGCCTGCCATATTGTTATATGATCATCTATTAGTTAATTATGCATTTTGACTATGTTGCTTATCTATTGTTGCATTGAATCCTACATACTTAGTATATTCAAAGGTACTATCGCAGAATCTATGCCTACATGATGTTACCATGTAGGAATCGGAGCCCTACTTGATCATCCTCCTCCTCCATGTGGCTAGTGCGAAATCTCTCAAAGAAAGTTGGTGAGCCCTCAACTTCGAGGACATACTTTTCTTGATTTATGCTATGTATAGACTCTCTTTTGTCATTGTATGCATTGACTATGAGGGTGAGCCCAGTTGCTTCTCTTGGCCCTAGCTAAGTTCTATGTTTAGAGGTGTAGTTGGACGAGTACGTAATGATGCTATGAGCCTTGACTCTCTTTAATTCTATGACATTTTATGATATGAAAGTTGTCCCTTAGCACCATATTCCCTTATTTCTACTCTCTTATTGTTACTTAATTGTTTTCGTGACCAAGGATGTGTAATGATATTTTAAGAGGCTTGATTAGGGTCCCTTTGGGTTCCCTATTCGCCGTGTTACATCTAGGCCCTAGACTTTAGTCGTGACAAACTTGGTATTAGAGCACTAGGTTGTAAATGGTCCTCGACATCCAACAGTCTGCATTGATTAGAGTCTTATCAATGGTTGTGTTGTGCACCACAACTATAAGTAAGAGGCTATGAGATGTTTCAGGAAATGTTTCCCTTCTTCTTACTCTATGTCGTGCTATAGAAGTTAAGGTAAGTTTTCCTCTAATGATTGTTTTTTGTTATCTAGATCATGCCTAACATAAAAATAAAAAGATCCTGCATACCCGAGGAACAACTGGATCATGGTGAGCTCTGGGATGCTCTCACCTTGCTAGCTCAAGTTGGGGCTAACCAAGCCAACCAAGGGTCCTAAGCCTCTCATACTCCTACTCCAACATCTCAGGTGAGGGAATTTATGAGGATGAACCCACGGGAGTTCAATGGGTCTAAGGTATATGAGGACCCTCAAGAACTTATTGATGAGGTTCACAAAGTTTTGGCTATCATGGTATGAGGTTAGAAGAGAAGGTAGAGTTGGCAGCTTACCAACTCAAGGGGTGGCCCAAATATGGTACACTCAACGGAAGGAGGAGAAGGGAAACAAAAATGTGGTTCTATGGGAGGAGTTTAAGGCGACTTTCCTCAAACGGTTCTTCTCTCTTGAGCTTAGGAAGGCCAAAATGATGGAGTTCATGAATTTTAAGCAAGGGTCTATGAGTGTGAGGGAGTATGACCTCAAGTTCAACCAACTCTCAAAATATGCTCCACACTTGGTTGTCGACTCGAGGTCTAGAATGAATAAGTTTGTGATGGGTGTATCCAATTTGGTGAGTGAAGAATGTTATGATGCCATGTTGATTAATGACATGGATTTATCCCACTTGATGACTTACGCCGAACAATTGGAGGGGGGAAAATTGAGAAAGAGAAGGGGTTATGAGGCCAAGAGGGCCCATTTTGATGGTAAGTTCCAAAGTCACAAGGGTGGCCAGTTTCACCAAGGCCAAGGGTCCTCTCATACTCTTATTGAGATATTTGCCAATGACTACCCAAGGCCCCAAGAGGGTAGTGGTGTGATGCCTAGACTCGTGTGTCCAAAGTGTGGTAGGAGTCATGGTGGCCCATGCTTAAGGGATACCAATGCTTGTTTTGGTTGTGGGGAACTAGGCCACAAGATGATTGATTGTCCACTAAATTGCAACAAGGGTAATGATGTTCGTCCTCAAAGATCGGGGTGCTAATGCAGTTCCTTTGTGTAGAGGAGGCCAACAAGGTGGTTCCCCAAGGCACAATCAGTTTTATGCTCTCCATAGGAGGCAAGGGGCTGATGAAGTGCCCAATGTTGTCACTAGTATGTTAAAAGTCTTTGATTTTGATATGTATGCACTGATATACCCGGGTGCCACTCTTTCTTTTGTTACTCTTATTGCCAAAAATTTTCATGTTAAGCCTGAATTATTGTGTGAGCCTTATGAGGTGTCTACACCCATTGGTGCATCGATTGTTGCTAGAAAGGTCTATAGAAATTGTCCCGTTTGTATTTTGCATAAAATATTGCCTTGTGATCTTGTTGAGTTAGATATGGTTGATTATAATGTCATTATTGGGATAGATTGGGTGCATGCATATTATGCCTCTATTGATTGTAGAACCCATAGGGTCAATTTCCAATTCCTAAATGAACCCGTCCTTGAGTGGGAGAGTTTTGATGTAGTGGTCAAAGGTAGGTTTATCTCTTGCATTAAAAGGTTGATCTCCAAAGGGTGTCTCTATCATCTTGTAAAGGTCAGGGATGTTGAGTCCAAAGTCCTTCCTATAGAGTCAGTTCCGGTGATAAATTAGTTCCCTGATGCCTTTCAAAGTGGCTTTCCTGGTGTTCCTCTGAAAAAGGAAATAGACTTTGGTATAGACCTCCTTCCTGATACTCAACCCATTTCTATTCCCCCTTACCATATGGCCCCAACAGAGTTAAAGGAGTTGAAGGAGCAATTCAGGGACTTGTTGGGGAAGGGTTTTATTAGGCCTAGCCAATCACCTTGGGATGCACCAGTCTTGTTTGTAAAGAATAAAGATGGTTCTCTTAGAATGTGCATTAACTACTGGCAACTCAATAGGGTTACTATCAAGAATAATTACCCTCTCCCAAGAATTGATGATTATTTTACCAAATTCAAGGGCTAGTCTCTTCTCTAAGATTGATCTTCGGTTCGGGTATCATCAAGTGAAGGTGAGGGACTGTGACATTCCTAAGACTGCCTTCCGAACTTGGTATGGACATTATGAATTTGTGGTTATGTCTTTTGGGTTGACCAATGCACCGGCTATATTCATGGATCTTATGAATAGGGTCTTTAAACCCTACCTTGATTTTCTTGTGGTGGTTTTTATTGATGATATTTTGATCTATTCTCATAGTGAGGAGGAGCATGTGGCTCATTTGAGGGTAGTTGACAAAGATTGAGGGAAGAGAAGTTGTATGCTAAATATGAGAAGTATGATTTTTTGTTGAAAGAGGTTGTCGTTCTAAGTCATGTGGTGTCGGGAGATGATATTAAGGTGGATCCTAAAAAAGATAAATATGATTAGAAATTAGCCTAGACCATTGATCCCATTAGACATTAAAAGCTTATTGGGCTTGGCAGGTTACTACTGGAGGTTTGTGAATGGGTTCTCTTCTATTGCTTCTCCCATGACTAAGTTGACTCAAACGAAGGCTAAGTTTGTATGGACCGATGAGTGTGAAAAAAGTATCAAACCTTGAAGGATAAGCTTGTGTCTGCTCCTATCTTGTCTCTACTGGAATTGTTGTAAGGGTTTGTTGTGTATTGTGATGCCTCCCGGATTGGTTTGGGTTGTGTTTTGATGCAAAATGGTAAGGTGATAGCCTATGCTTCTAGGCAACTCAAAGTGCATTAAAAGAATTATCCTACTCATGATCTTGAATTGGTCACTGTGGTTTTTCCTTTGAAAATTTGATGTCATTATTTGTATGGGGTGCATGTTGATGTGTTCACTGATCATAAGAGTCTCCAATATGTGTTCACTCAAAAAGATCTTAACTTGAGAAAAAGAAAGTGGTTAGAGCTTCTTAATGATTATGATATGAATGTGCATTTTTGAGTATGGTGTCTATGGGTAGCCTAACTCATGTTGATGATGGGGGCAAATAGGTGGCTAGGGAGGTCCATTTGTTGGCTAGATTAGGGGTTAGGTTGGAAGAGGGTAAAAAAGGTGGCATTGTGGTTGTTGATGGTTCGAAGTCTTCCTTGGTTGATGAGGTAAATGTAAAGCAAGATCGTGATCTCCTCTTGTTAGAATTGTAGGCCCTGGTGAGAGAGAGCAAGGTGGAGGTTTTCTCCCAAGGGGAGATGGTGCCCTTAGATACCAAGGTACGTTATGTGTGCCTACATTAATGATTTTAGAAAGAAAATTCTTGATGAGGCTCATAATTCTTCCTATTCTATCCACCCTGGTTCTACAAAGATGTATAGGGATTTGAGGGATGTGTTTGGTGGGGAAGTATGAAGAAAGACATTGCCAAATTTGTATCTAGTTGTCATAGTTGCCAACAAGTCAAAGCGAGCATCAAAGGCCGAGTGGCCTAACCCAAGACGTAGAGATCTCTTCTTGGAAGTGGGAGGAAATAAACATGGTTTTTGTGGTTGGGTGGCCTAAGACTAGGAAGAGTTTTGATTCTATTTGGGTTGTGGTTGATCGAATGAAAAAGTTGGCTCATTTCCTACCAGTTAAGATTACTTATAGGATCGAAGACTATGCTAAATTGTACATTCATGAGTAGTACGGCCTATCATAGAGGATCATGGTGCTCCATTCACTTCTCATTTTTGGGGGTCCTTCCAAAGAGGTCTTGGAACCAAGATTAAGCTTAGTATGGCCTTTCACCCTCAAAAGGATGGCCAAGCCGAAAGAACTATCCAAACTCTTGAAGATATTCTTAGGGCTTGTATTTTGGAGTTTAAGGGTAGTTGGGATGATTATCTTCCTTTGATTGAGTTTTCCTACAACAATGGATATCATTCTAGCATTGGTATGGCTCCTTTTGAGGCCTTCCATGGTAGACATTGTAGATCACCAGTTGGGTGGTATAAAGTGAGAGAAATGGCTTTGTTGGGTTTGGATCTGGTTACGGAGGCTATGGAGAAGGTAAGGTTGATTAGAGAAAGGTTGAAAATAGCCCAAAGTCGTCAAAAGTCCTATGCCAATGTGAGGAGAAGAGAGCTTAAATTTAAAGTTGGTGATTAGGTCTATTTGAAGGTGTCACCCATGAAAGTTGTGGTTCGTTTTGGTAAGAAGTGTAAATTAAGTCCAAGATTTATAGGGCCCTATAGTTTGTTGAGGAGGATTGGTAAGGTGGCCTCTAAGTTGGAGTTGCCTAGTGAAATAGACTTGGTTCACCCGGTGTTTCATGTATCCATGTTGAGGAAGTGTGTGGGTGATCCGAATATTATTGTCCCATTAAATGTTGTGGATATTGTTGAAGACAACTTGACTTATGAAGAAGTTCTAGTAGAGATCTTGGATAGATAAGTGAAGAGGTTGAGGAACAAGGATGTTACTTCCGTTAAGGTCCTTTGAAAGAATCAACAAGTCGAAAGTGCTACATGGGAGGCTGAAGAGGACTTGCAAAAGCAATATCCCTATCTCTTACATTCTACCCAAGCCTAAGGTACTAACTCTAAGTCCCCTATGTGATTTCAAGTCTTATGTTTCGCCCCTATGTCATTTGCATGCATTCATGTTTATATTGACAAAGTTTATGATGATTTTAACACTTATATTGAGATTTTTGAAAATGGTGTTTATGTTGCATTCTTGTTGGGGATGATTCCTTCATGATTACTCTTCTTATGTAAGTTTCTTTGACATTCTAGTATGAATGTTCCCAAGGGGGAGATATTGAAATGACCCCAAAAAGTGCCGAAAAATGTGCCTCGGAGTGCCCAAAATCGTAATTTTCATATACCTCAAAATTCGTGCGTCATATCAAAAATTTGACCTCATATTCTTGATTAAGGGGAAAAGTTGAGTGGGAAATGGGTCTAACCCTAATTTTAGAGCAACCGTAGTAAATTTGATTTTCCCAAGTTCACGCAAAATAGTGTGGATCCACGTTAGTACCGCGATGTGCCTCTCTCGCGAACCAGTGTTATTTTCGCCTAGTTTTGTTATTTCGATCCAAGGCCTGTGGATCTTGGATCTAAGTCTTTCCATGCGTAAAAATACCTATACTTAGCCATATTTCACCTTCATATCGTACAAGACATTCTCCAATACTCTCTTAAACACTTAGACAAATATCTCACCCCTAATTTCAAGTCCCAAAACTCATCCGGATCTTAAGGATTTCACTCAAGCTTCAAGTCTACATTTCCAATCTTCATCAAGTAATTCTCCAAAGTCAAGGTATGTGGGTTTTAATCATTGGGTCCTTTCATCCATGGTGCCCAAGCTCCCTTTTTACCTAAATTATATGTTTCTAAGATGATTTTACTTATGGGTCTTCTATTATGAATAGGACTATGAACTATGTTATGGTTTTGTAAAAGTGTGACTATTTATGCATGTTTTGAGATATGAATCTTAGATCTATCTTGAGATTTGATGAAGGGCTTTGATTTATATTGCATAAGGGTATTACCAAGTGTTGCTGGGTAGTTTTACATTGAATTTACTTGCGTGATTTCACTCTTGAATTGCATCATTTTACACTAGCATTACACATACTAAGTGTTTCATAAAATGTCCGGTTAATGTACCTTTAGATGTTGAAGACCTAATGCTGGCATATGAGTTAAGTGGCTTTATGATGATGAAAGGGTGATATGAATGTTATGATTTCATGGGATGTATCTATTGTGTTAAGAGTTGACCATAACCAATTGAGGGGTGATGCCTCAATCACCTTGGATGGGGGTGGTAAGCCATCAACCAATTGAGGCTTTGATACCTCAATCATCTCGGATGGGGATGGTAAGTCATCAACCAATTGAGTGGTTAGTACCTTAATCATCTTGAATAAGGGTGGTAATCCATCAACCAATTGAGGGGTTGGTACCTCAATCACCTAGGATGGGGGCGGTAAGCCATCAACCAATTGAGGGGTTGATACCTCAATCACTTCTAAGGGGTGGTCCACCTTAGATTCCAAGTACTAGTTGCTTGTTCTATGATGATGATCTAATCCTACACATGTAATATTTTCTATATATAAACATGTTTAGTCAAGTATCATTCATGCATGCCATATTGTTATATGATCATCTATTACTTAATTATGCATTTTAACTATGTTGCTTATCTATTATTGTATTGCATCCTACATACTTAGTACATTCAAATGTATTAATACATATTCTATACATACATGATGTTACCATGTCAGAACCGAAGCCCCACTTGATCATCCTCCTCCTCCACGTGGCTAGTGTGATATCTCTCAAAGCAAGTTGGTGAGTCCTCAACTTCGAGGACATACTTTTCTTGATTTATGCTATGCATAGACTCTCTTTTCTTCATTGTATGCTTTGACTATAAGGGTGATCCCGGTTGTGGCCCCCGCTAAGTTCTACGTTTAGAGGTATTGTTGAACAAGTATGTAATGACTTTATGAGCCTTGACTCTCTTTAATTCTGTGATGTTTTATGATATGAAAGATATCCCTTAGCCTCGTGTTTCCTTATTTATACACTCTTATTGTTACTTAATTGCTTCCATGACCAAGGATGTGTAATGATATGTTAAGAGGCTTGATTGGTGAAACAACCCCAAAAAGTGCCCGAAAATGTGCCTCAAAAGTGCCTGAAATCGTAATTTCTATATATCTCAAAATTCGTACACAATATCAAAAATATGACTTCATATTCTTTTTCAGGAGGTAAAATTAATTGGGGAATGGGTCTAACCCTTATTTAAGAGCAAACGGTTAGCAATTTTATTTTTCAGAACTTTCTTTATCTAGATTCGATCCATGAAAGTGCCACAACGTGCAGCTATAGCGAACATGCATTAATTTTGCCTCTGCAACAGGTTTTCATTGCAGACCAGATATGGACCTGTGTATTTTGTTGCCAGTGATTTTTATCTTGGTCCAAGGCTTTTGGGTCTTGGGCCCAAGCCCTCCCATGCGTGAAAATACCTATACTTAGCATTATTTCACCCTCATATTATTCAAGACATTCCCAAATACTCACTCAAACACTTAGCCAATATTTCATCTCCTAAATTCAAGTCTCAAACTCATCCAAATTTCAAGGTTCTCACTCAAGCTTCAAGTCTCCATTTCCAATCTTATTCATGGATTCTCCAAAAGTCAAGGTACATGGGTTTCTTTCATAGGTTCCTTTCACCCATGATTCCCAAGCTTCCTTTTCTTAAAAATTGCATGATTTAAAGTTAATTTATACATGGGTCTTATTTATTATTAAATTCACTGCACACTATGTTAGGGTTTATGAAAGTGTGACTTTTTTACTATGTTTTGAACTATAAATCTAAGATCTATTGTGAGATTTGATGAAGCATTTCAATGTATATTGATTGAGGGTATTGCCAAGTGTATAATGATGATTTTACATTAGATTTTCTAGCATGATAACACTCTTGAATTACATAATTTTACACTAGCACTACACATCCGCCTAGTGTTTAATCAGGTTTCTAGTTATGATTTATTGAGGAATTAAAGGTCCAATGCATGTCTTATGACATGAATGAATTTATGATGATGAAAGGAATGTATGTATATAATGACAAAAGGAATGTATGCATATGATATTATCTCTATGATGTGGGGAAAATGACCAAGCCTTATCTGGGAGGTTATAGGCCCCGGTAACCTTGTTGAGGGGTTTGTACCTTGATCGCCTCACTCAGGAAGTGGCAGGCCCATGCAACCTTGTTGGTGGTTTGTACCGATCAACCTTGTTGGAGGTTTTTTAGTCCATCAACCTTGTTTGGGGGTTTGTACTCCATTAACCTCATGAAGGGGTTTCCACCTCATGCGCCTCTCCAAGGAGGTGACAGGCCTTGGATTGCACTAAAGTAGTCTCTCCTTACACATGGATTATGTTCTATATAGTCGTGGTTTTACATCAATCATCAATCATACATGCCATATTCTTATATGCTTATTCATTGTCTGCGTTATGCATTTTGATTATGGTGCTTATCATTTGTTGCATTGCATCCTACATACTTAGTACATTCAAACATATTAATTCATACTCTATTCTTACATGATGTGACCATGTAGGAATCGGAGCCCCACTTGAGCATCCCCATCCACGTGGCTAGTACGATTCCACTAAAGCTTGTTGGTGAGTTCCTCCATTCTGGGAACATTGCTCATGATATCATGATATGTTCTAAAACTACCTTTCTTTTATGTAAATATTGACTATGAGGGTGAGTCTGGCTAGTTGTCTTAGTCCCCGCTCTTATCTATGTAGTAGAGATATTGTTGGATATGTCATATGTAATGTTATGAGCTTGACTCTCTCTTGGATTTTGTTATTATGATATGAAAGTTGTTCCTTAGCCCTGTTATCCCTATTTTACTCTATTATTGTTGTATCTTATTGCTTCCATGACCAACGATGTGTAATGATATATTAAGAAACTTACTTGGGGTCTTTTTAGGTTTCCCTTACGTTGTATCATGTCTAGGCCCTAGGCTTGGGTCATGAAAAACTTGATATTAGAGCACTAGGTTGTTAGATCCTAGGAATCCAAAACACCACGTCGATTAGAGTCTAGTTCATGATTGTGTTGTGTACCACAACTATGAGCTAGAGGCTATGAGGCGTTTAGAAAATGTTTCCCTTCTTCTTACTCTATGTCGTGCTATAGAAGTTGAGCTAAGATTCACTATAAGAAAATAGGTCTTTAATGAGGGGTAATTTTGTGGCTAAAAGTATAAATATGGTCGTTATTAATCAATACCAACCGATAAAAATCCGATCGTTAAAAGCTCTGTCGTTAAAAGTTTAGCGACTGGATTAAATCTAGTCGTTAAAAAAAACTTTAACGATGACAAAAATACTGTCGTTATACCTCTTTTCAGCAACGAAATCGTTCTTTTACTAATTGATATTCTAGTTATTAAAAAAAAAAGGAAAGCCAGTTGTACTTCCAGAGAAGGACCTGACCACAAGGATCTATTGTGCATAGCCTTACCTTGTATTTCTGCCAGAGGATGTTACCAAGGTTTGAACCTGTAACCTTCTGGTTGCATGACAACAACTTTACCAATTACTCTAAGGCTCCTTTTAGTTGTAGTTATTAAAACCTTAATGATAACCATAAATTAGATCAACAAAAGTGCATATACACACACATACAAATACATGCACATATGAAAACATACAAATTGATTCTATTCATATTAAGTTTCATAGTAACTATAAAGAATGATATTATATAACATTACAAAAATATAGACATACAAATTGTATGATATTATATTTTTAACACTTAGTAAAAGAAAATCTAGAATATCTTTTCTTAAATATGAAATGCATTTTTCGTGTGCTTCAAAAATTTTCTGTTGCTTATACTTCTTTACACTTTCTCTGAGGATGAGTTCTTCAAACTGCATGATCTGTCAAAAGGAAAGTATAAAAATTTCATGTAAGGCTATTAATAACACTCCTAATAACTATTATCTTTTTTTTCACAAAATCAAAGATTAACTACATTGAAATATAAACTTTGTTTCTATTCTCACAATCAAATAAAAAAAAGTTGGGCTTTCTAGCTCTAGATATAGAGTTGTTTGTTTTTCTATTTTGCATCTTAAGTTGTTGTCTTTTTGCACATTGATCCATGGATAAAACCGCCAACTTCTTTTAGTTTCAATTTTTATTCTAATAATATTCACCTAATATAAAGAATAAAATATTATGAGATATAAATTAATTATATCATCTTAAATTTTAAATAATAAAAAAAATCACGATCTCTAGTTAATTTAGTAATTAATTATATATCATGTAAAGCTTATTAAATTGTCTGTTTGTAAAATTTCATTGTATATTTTTCTAACTTAAACGAATGATTTTTCTTTGTATACACCTATCATTTCACAATCAATAATGAAAAAAAAATCGACACAATATATATTTTTCACTAGAACAAATATTATTATTGAATACTGATTCTTAAGTGTATTGATCTAGGTAATTTGCAAGAAGAAACATCTATCCTCTTGACAAATTTACTTAGTACAAAATTTAAATAACTTTTCTATCGTAAATTAATCTCATAAGCTCATAACTATTATTTAATATAACTACTTCTATTTTTTATTTTTTTCACTATAATTTTTTTTGTTTTGATCTACTTCATCTTGCATATTTAAAAAGGTTAAATAAAGATCAATAAATGGTCTCTCAAAATAAAAACATATATAGAAACTATATTAAGAAAATATTTAAATTAAAAAAAATTGTGCCAAAAGGATGTAACTAAAATGCTTTTATAATATTTTAAAATTTGATGTAATTGACTATAATAAAAATGATTAATAGAGTTATTAGAAAATAATACATTAATATTTTTTCATTTTATTAAAAATTTTTAATTATGAAACAACCAAAATTATGAAAGATGGAGAATTCTTATCAGAATGATGGAATGATTGATAAAACGCCACTTATTATACTTATAATTTGCACTCATATTAATCAAAATATATTTTTACACTAACTAATATGTTGTAACGATGAGATGTTATGTTTTTAATAATCAAATTTATCCCCTCGTTAATGTTGGATTAAAATTTGTCTTTAATAACTGAAAAAATTGATCACTATAAGTATATTTATAATGACCGAAAATAATTTGGTCACTATATAAGTATATTTACAACGTATGAAAAAACATTTGGTCGCTATAAATATATTTATAATGACCAAAAAGAATTTAGACGCTACAAGTATACTTATAATGACAGAATTCATTTCCCTTCGTTAAGAAATGCTTGTTAAAAGTCTTTTTTCTTGTAGTGGTCCCACCCCCCAACGGTTGTCCTTCACTATGCTAGATCACGCCTAAAATGAGAGGGAGACGAGCCCGCACACCTGAGGAGTAACCGGCTAATGGGGAGCTTTGGGATGTCCTCACCTATCTTGCAAAAGTTGTGGCAAACCAAGCCAACCAAGGGGCCCAAGCCCTTCATGATCCTACACCGCATCTCAGGTGAGAGATTTCATGAGGATCAATCCCTTGGAATTCCATGGGCCAAAGGTAAATGAGGACCCATAAGAGTTCATTGATGAGATCTACAAGATTTTGGATATCATGGGTGTGAGGTCGGAGGATAAAGCGGGTTGGCGGCCTATCAACTCAAAGGGGTAACACAAATATGGTACAACCAATAGAAGGAGGAAAACAGAGTCAACAATGTAGTTCTATGGGAAGAGTTCAAGGCGGCCTTTCTTAATTGGTTCTTCCCTCTTGAGCTTAGGAAAGCTAAGTTGGCGGAATTTATGAATTTGATACAAGGGCCTATGAGTATGAGGAAGTATGCCCTCAAGTTCAACCAATTTTCAAATTATGCTCCACACTTGGTGGCCGACTCAAGGTTTAGGATGAACAAATTTTTGATGGGTGTTTTTAACTTGGTGAGTGAGGAGTGCTGGTCCGCCATGTTGATTAGTGACATGGACTTGTCACATTTGATGACCTATTCCGAACAAATGGAGGAGGAAAAGTTGAGGAAAAGGAGGAGTCATGAGGCCAAGAGGGGTCATTTTGAGGGAAAGTTTCAAAGCCAAAAGGGTGGCCAATTCCATCAAGGCCAAGGGTCTTCTCATGCATTGCAAAAGAGCGTTTCCAATGATTTTCCAAGGGCTCAAGGTGTTGGAGGTGTGGTTCCTAATGGTGGGTGTCCGAAATGTGTTAGGAGTCATAGTGGCTCGTGGTTGAGGGATACTAATACTTGCTATGGTTATGGGGAAGTTAGGAATAAGTTGATGGATTTCCCCCAAAATCGCAACAAGGGTAAGGAGGATCGTCCACAAGGTGCTAATGCGATTCCTTTGGGATGAGGCGGCCGACAAGATGGTGCCCCAAGGCACAATTGATTTTATTCTTTGTATGGGAGGCAAGGGGTTGATGAGGTGTCCGACATTGTTACCGGTATGTTGAAAATCTTTGATTTTGATATATATGCATTGATTGATCCGGGTGCCATTCTTTCTTTTGTTACCCCCTTTGTTGCCAAAAAGTCCCATGTTGACCCTGAGTTGTTATGTGAGTCATATGAGGTGTCTACTCCCTAATGTTCATCTATTGTTCCTAGGAAGATTTATAGAGATTGTCCCATTTGCATTTTGCATAGAATATTGTCTTGTGATCTTGTTGAGTTTGACATGGATGATTTTGATGCCATTCTTGGGATGGATTGGTTGCATGCATACTATGCTTCTATTGATTGTAGAACCCGTAGGGTCAAATTTCAATTCTCAAATGATCCCGTCCTTGAGTGGGAAAGCCAAAATATGGTGCTTAAGGGTAGGTTAATCTCTTGCATTAAAGCCCGTAAGTTGATCTCTAAGGGGTGTCTTTATCATCTTGTTAGGGTTAGGGATATGGAGTCTAAAGTTGTTCCAATAGAGTAGGTTTCGATCGTAAATGAGTTTCTTGATATCTTTCCAAATGACCTTCCCCGTATTCCCCCCCAAAAGGGAAATCGATTTTGGTATAGACCTCCTTCCTGATGCTCAACCTATTTCTATCCCCCCTTACGGCATAGCCCCGGTGGAGTTAAAGGGGTTGAAGGAACAATTGAGGGACTTGTTAGAGAAGGGTTTCATTAGGCCGAGCCAATCACCTTAGGGTGCACTAGTGTTATTTTTGAAAAAGAAAGATGGGTCCCTTAAAATGTGTATTGACTACCGGCAACTTAATAGGTCACTATCAAGAATAGGTATCCTATTCAAAGGATTAATGATTTGTTGGACCAATTTCAAGAGGCTTACCATTTCTCACTTATTGATCTTCGGTCCAGGTATCATCAAGTGAAGGTGAAGGAGTGTGATATTCCTAATACGGCCTTTCGGACTAAGTATGAGCATTATGAGTTTGTTGCGATGTCATTTGAGTTAACCAATGCACTGGCCACTTTATGGATCTTATGAATAGGGTCTTTAAACCCTACCTTGATTTATTTGTTATGGTATTCATTGATGACATTTTGATCTATTCATATAATAAGGAGGAGCATTTGGGTCATTTGAGCTTAGTGTTGCAAAGGTTGAGGGAAGAGAAATTGTATCCTAAATATGAAAAATGTGAATTTTGGTTGAAGGAAGTTGCCTTTCTAGAGCATGTGGTGTCGGGGGATGGTATTAAAGTGGATCCTAAGAAAACGAATGTGATTAGAAATTAGCCTAGACCATTGACCCCGTCAGATATTAGGAGCTTCTTGGGCTTAGCGGGTTACTATCGGAGATTTGTGAATGGTTTTCTACTATTGGCTCTCCTATGACAAAATTGACTTAAAAGAAGGATAAGTTTTTAGGGATCAATGAGTACGAGAGGAGCTTCCCAACGTTGAAAGATAAGATTGTGTCCGCTCCTATATTGTCACTAACGGAAGGGCTAGAGGTATTTGTTGTGTATTGTGATGCTTCTGGATGTTGTTTAGGTTGTGTTCTAATGCAAAATGGTAAGTTCATAGCCTATGCTTCTAGGCAACTCAAGGTGCATGAAAAGAACTATCCTACCTAAGATCTTGAACTAGCTATTGTGGTATTTGCATAAAGATATGGCGTCATTATTTGTATGGTGTGCATGTTGATATGTTCACTGATCATAAGAGCCTCCAATATGTTTTCACTCAAAGGGATCTTAACTTGAGACAAAGAAAGTGGTTAGAACTTCTTAAGGATTATGACATGAGTCTGTATTATCATAGGGGTAAGGATAATGTTGTGGCCGATGGTTTGAGTAGGGTGTCTATGGGTACCCTAGCTCATGTTGATGATGGTGGAAAGGAGGTGGCTAGGGAGGTCCATCGGTTGGCTAGGTTAAGAATTAGGTTGGAAGGAGTTGATAATGGTAGTGCTGTTGCTGATGGTTCTAAATCTTCACTGGTTGAGGAGGTTCTTTTGAGGAGGTGAAAGCTAAGCAAGATCATGACCCCACTTTGTTGGAATTGAAGGTATTGGTAAAAGACGGTAAAGTGGAGGTTTTATCCCAATGGGGAGATAGTGCCCTTAAGTACCAAAGTAAATTATGTGTGCCTTGTGTTGATAGCTTAAGGGAAAAGATTCTTGATGAGGCTCATAGTTCTTCTTATTCTACTCACCCAGGTCTACTAAAATGTATAGAGACTTGAGAGTGGTGTATTGGTGGGGAGGCATGAAGATAGACATTGCAAAATTTGTTTTCAGTTGCCATAGTTGCCAACAAATTAAAGCCAAATATCAAAGGCTGGGTGGCCTAACCCAAGACATAAAGATTCCTACTTGGAAGTGGGAAGAGCTTAATATGGATTTTATGGTTGGGTTTCCCAAGACTAGGAAGAGTTTTGATTCCATATGGGTTGTGTTGATAGGATGACAAAATTGGCTCACTTTCTACCGGTTAAGTCTACATATAGGCTAAAGATTATGCTAGGTTGTACATTCGTGACTTGGTGAGGTTACATGGGGTTCCATTGTCCATTATATCGGACCATGGTGCATAATTCACTTCAAACTTTTGGAGGTCCTTCTAAAGAGGTCTTGGAACCAAAGTAAAGCTTAGTACGACCTTTCACTCTGAAATGGATGGCCAAGATGAAAAGACTATCCAAACACTTGAATTCATGCTTAGGGCTTGTGTATTGCAGCTTAAGGGTAGTTGGGATGATCATCGTCCATTGATTAAGTTTGCATATAACAATAGCTATCATTCTAGTATCGGTATGGCTCCTTTTGAGGCTCTCTATGGTAGACAATGTAGATCACTGGTTGCGAGGTTTGAAGTTGGAAAGGTGGCTATGTTGGGACCGGATCTGGTTATGGAGGCTCTTGAGAAGGTTAGGATAATTAGAGAGAGGTTGAAAATAGCCCAAAGTTGCCAAAAGTCCTATGCCGATGTGAGAAGAAGGGATCTTGAATTCAAGGTTAGTGATTGGTTTATTTGAAGGTATTTCCCATGAAGGGTGTGGTTCATTTTGGTAAGAAGGGAAAGTTGAGCCCTAGATATGTGGGTCTTTATAGGGTGGTGAGAAAGGTTGGTAAGGTGGCCTACGAGTTGGATTTGTCTAGAGAAATGGAATTGGTTCATCTGGTCTTGCATGTGTCTATGTTGAGGAAGTGTGTGGGTGATCGTAATGCTATTGTGCCTCTTGATGTTGTGTGGGTAGTTGAAGACAACTTAACATATGAAGAGATTCCAGTAGAGATATTGGATAGGCAAGTGAAGAGGTTGAGGAACAAGGAATTTGCTTCCGTTAAGGTCCTTTGGAGGAACCAACAAGTCAAGAGTGCTACTTGGGAGGCTGAAGCGGATACACAAAAGTGATATCCTTATCTTTTCCACTCCACTCAAGCCTAAGGTATTGATCTAAGTCCTTTATATGATCTCAAGTCTTAAGTTCAGCCCTCATTCATTACATACACGCATGTTTAAATTGACTAGTTCATGATAATTTTACACTTATATTGAGATTTTTGAAATGGTGTTTGAGTGCATTGTTGCATCCTTTTGTGGCTGAAAGTGTCATGTTTGCATCTCTCATATACATTTCTTGGACGTTCGGGGACGAATCTTCTCGAAGGGGAGTTATTGAAATGACCCCAAAAATGTGTCTAGGAAGTGCCCAGAATCGTTATTTCCATATATCTCAAAATCCATGTGCAATATCAAAAATTCGACTTCACATTCTTGTTCAGGAGGTCAAATTGAGTGGGGAATAGGTCTAACCCTAATTTAAGAGCAAACGGTTAGCAATTTCATTTTTCATAATTTTTCTTATCCAGATTTGATCCACGACAGTGCTGCGACGCACAGTTATTGTGGACATGTATTAATTTTGCCTCCACGACAGGTCCGCGTCGCGGACCAGACGTGGACTTGTGTATTTTGTTGCCAGTAATTTTTATCTTGGTCCAAGGCTTTTGGGTCTTGGGCCCAAACCATCCCATGCATGAAAAATACCTATGCTTAGCATTATTTCATCCTCATATCATTCAAGACATTCCCAAATACTCACTAAAACACTTAGCCAATATTTCATCTCCTAAATTCAAGTCTCAAACTCATTTGGATTTCAAGGTTCTTACTCAAGCTTCAAGTCTCCATCTTCAATCTTATTCAAGGATTCTCCAAAAGTCAAGGTATGTGAGTTTCTTTAATGGGTTCCTTTCACACATGATGCCCAAGCTTCTTTTTCTTAAAAATTGCATGATTTAAAGTTGATTTACTCATGGGTCTTATGTATTATTAAAGTCACTGTACAGTATATTGGGGTTTATGAAATTATGACTGTTTTACTATGTTTTGGGCTATGAATCTAAGATCTATTGTGAGATTTGATGAAGGGTTTTGATGTATATTTCTTGAGTGTGTTACCAAGTGTCTATTGATGCTTTTACATTGGATTTTCTAGCATGATAATACTCCTGAATTGCATGGTTTTACACTAGCACTACACACCCATCAAGTGTTTGATAAAATGTCTGATTATGATTTCTCTAGGAATTGAAGGTCCAATGCATGTCTTATGAGATTAGTGACTTCATAATGATTAAAGAAATGTATGTATCTGATGATGAAATGAATGTATATACATACATATATATATATATATATATGATATTATCTCGATGATGTGGGGAAAATGACCAAGCCTTATCCGGGAGGTTGTATGCCCGGGTAACCTTGTTGAAGGGTTTGTACCTTGATCGCCTCACTCAGGAGGTGGCAGACCCATGCAACCTTGTTAGGGATTTGTACCCATCAACTTTGTTGGGGGTTTGTACTCCATCAACCTTATTGGGGGGTTTGTACTCCATCAATCTCATGAATGGGTTTGTACCTCATGCGCCTCTCCAAGGAGGTGGCAGGACTTGGATTGCACTAAAGTGGTCTCTCCTTACACATGGATTATGTTCTATATAAGCATGATTTTACATCAAGCATCATTCATAATGCCATATTGCTATATGCTTATTCATTGCCTACGTTATGCATTTTGATTATGGTGCTTATCACTTGTTGCATTGCATCCTACATTCTTAATACATTCAAACATACTAACACATACTCTATGCCTACATGATGTCACCATGTAAGAACTGGAGCCCCACTTGAGCATCCCCATCCATGTGGCTAGTACGATTCCGCTCAAGCTTGTTGGTGAGTTCCTCTATTCTGGGGACATTGCTTGTGATATCATGTTATATTCTAAAACTACCTTTCTATTATGTAAATTTGGACTATGAGAGTGAGCCCAATTGCTTGTCTTGGCCCCGCTCTTATCTATATAGTAAAGGTGTTGTTGGACATGTCATGTGTAATGTTATGAGCTTGACTCTCTCTTGGATTTTGTTGTTATGGTATGGAAGTTTCCCCTTAGCCCCGTTGTCCCTATTTTACTCTATTATTATTGTATCTTATTGCTTCCATGACCAAGGATGTGTAATGTTATGTTAAGAGTCTTACTTGGGGTCCCTTCGGGTTCCCCTTGCGCCATGTCACGTCTAGGCCCTAGGCTTAGGTCATGAAAATTGGCTCCCTTCGGGTTCCCCATTCGCCGTGTCACGTCTAGGCCTTAGGCTTGGGTCATGACAATTAGGGTCCCTTCGGGTTCCCCATTCGTCATGTCATGTCTAGGCCCTAGGCTTGGGTCATGACATTAAGTACCCCATCGTTTTGGAGTTCTAGAGGACCCCTGGCCTTAAAACTCGTTACCCTTTTGGTAACGGTCAATCTTAGCACCTTGGAGACCACTTTCAAACTGAGCCCTCTTGGACTCCCCGCTCTTCCACTTCCTAAGCTTCTACCCCTCAAGTTGTTCGGCATATGTGATGAGTCGGGGAAAGTCCATATCTCCTACTAGGATGGTGGTATGAAACTCTTCATTCACCAAGTCGGACACTCCCAACCCAAACTTGTTCATCCTTGATCTAGACTCGGCAACCAATTGAGGAGCATACTTGGAGAACACATTGAATTTGAGGGAATACTCCCTCACACTCATGGAACCTTGCTTAAGGTTCATAAATTCCATGATTTTAGCCTCTCTCAACTCTATAGGGAACAATCGGTTGAGGAAGGTGGCTTTGAACTCATCCCAAAGAATAGCATCATCATTTCCCCTCTCCACCTTGCAATGGACAAACCAAATTTGAGCCACACCTTTTAGTTGATTAAGCCTCTAGATCCACCTTTTCCTCTAAACTTACACCCATGACGGGTAGCACATTGTACACTTCATCTATGAACTCTTGGGGATCTTCCTTCGCCTTGGACCTATGAAACAACGAAGGGTTCATTCTAGTGAAGTCCCTTACTCTTAAGACCAGAGTATGAGCAAGAGGAGCTTGGGCCCCTTGATTCAATTGGTTGGTCATTACATAGGCCAACATAGTAATGGCATTCCAGAACTCAATTTCGGTAGCCCCTCTACCTTGAGGAGCTTGAGGAGTAGGGTAGGCTAGTTGTCACACTGGTGCACAGGCCCTCCTTGGTCTTCCTCTTTATAGCAGCATAATCTAGAAGAGAAAAGAGCATTTATTAGGGAAAATCCTTATAGTTAAACGTAAAGGATGCTATAGACCATGAAGAAGTGAAACATTTCCTAAAATGCCTCATAGCCTCCTATGCATAGTTGTAGTGCACTTCACAACCATGAATAACAGTCTAATCGACATGGCGTGTTTGATTTTAAGGACTATTAATAACCTAGTTCTTTGATATCAAGTTCTTCACGACCTGAGCCTAGGGCCTGGACGTGACACGGTGAATGGGAACCCGATGGGACCCCGAATAAGCCTCTTAGCATATCATTCATACATCCTTCGTCGCAAAAGCAAAAATAAACAATAACAAGAGATATAAATAAATGGAAGCAGGAATAAGGAAATTCATTCATAATCACCATAGTGTAAGAAGAGTCAAGCTTCAACAACATAACCAAACCATGACACAATATCCAATGACATTTCTAACATAGAATGGAGCGGGGCCAAAGATACTTTCCGGGCTCACCCTCATTTAATAAGTATCCAACATAAGAATAAGAATCTATAAAGTATGAACGAGAATAGCTATCACCCTCGGATATGAGGACTCACCAACTAGCTTCTTCACAAAAACCAACTAGCCACGTGGAGGATAGTTGATAAAGGCTCTGTGTCACGCCCAAAATCCCATTAAGGCGGACTGGCACCCGTTGTTGATAAGACCTAGGAGAACCAACATGTATCTATAAGTTTTCTATACATATTATAAGGGATTCTTACTTTTAGCATGCCTTTAAGAAAGTAAACAGTGATAACAAGCCAAAAGGAGTTGCATATGGCTAGGCCATTGGGGCCACGGTGTTTAAAGTATGCGACATGACCACATTTTAATTTACATAGTCTACAAAGCCTCTATATAAGGAAGTGTATCTGATAAGGTTCGGTACAGGCCCCGCCTCGACTAACTATACAGTACAAAAATATGAGCTCTAGACACACAAAGCTCTGAAGTAACTTGGATCTTGGTAACAACAGCTGGATATCTTATACTCCTACTGGGGAGAGCTACTAGCACCTGTACCTGCAACATAAAATGCAGGTCCCCTGTAAGGGATGTCAGTACGAGATAATGTACTAAATATGTAAGGCAGGAAATACTGTATATGAAGTAACAACTCAAATGAAACTATGCACTAGTGTAAGATAACAAACCACCTTTAGTTATACTATGGGATCATGTTCTTTTTATTACTTTACCTTTAATGTATAATCTGTAAACAGCATGTAATACAAATGACTAGTTGATCAGTGGTGAATATATCAGGATTGGCCCTGGCTAGGCATTTCTTTTAACCCCTTGGGCTACCCCCATGGTAGGATCAACCCTGGCTAGGTGATTCTTCCACTCCTCGGGTTACCACCCATCAATAAGCAATACACTTTACTTTATCTTTCAATTACCTTTGAGATGATTCTCTTGGTGGTTGTAATATTGGAGTTGTAAGACTATAGATACAACATATAACATGTAAATAGCCATAAAAGACAACACCATAAAGAAAGGAGTAGGTTACATAAACAATGAAATGCATAGGAGGTAGAACAACACATGAACCTTATTTAGTAGAACGAACTCGTGTATCTTGGTATCCAAGTATGTATGCAG
>JAABOM020087500.1:0-29767 GCA_011800125.2 Solanum clarkiae | reverse complement strand
TATATATATATATATATATATATGTGTGTGTGTGTGTGTGTGTGTGTGTGTGTGTGTGTGTGTGTGTGTGTGTGTGTTTGATGTGGAAATGTGGAAGATCCTAAGTCCTGAATCGCCTCCATAGCATGAATCATACTTACCCACCCCTTAGTCATTATGTGCTATATGCTATGTGAATTCATGCTAATCTTTTTCCCTAAGATAACCCCATAGCGTGAGTCCTACTTTCTCATCCCTTGGAACTATGTGTTTACTTTTGAATACACTTCTGAACTGATGATGTCAATTTTGATATTTTGAGGCTTGTTTGGGGACTCTCGGGTTCCCATTCACTGTGTCACTCCTAGACCCTTAGTTTGGGTTGTGACAGAGATTTTCCATATTATGTGCCCTTGTAATCTAACAATGAATGCAGGTTAAGTATGTTACATGCATTGCATCCCGCATACTTAGTATATTCAAACGTACTAACACAAACTTTTGCCTACATGATTTCACCATGGAGCGACCAAGGAGCCCATTCATCCACCGTATGACGTCTAGCTTGGTTTTCAAGTTATAATTGTTTTGGTGAGTCCTATCTTTCAAGGAAAAGCCACCACATCTTCTAGCTGTGTTGTTCTTTTCTACTTTATTTACTTTGAGAGAGCCGGGGGTATGTCTTGGCCCCCAACCTATCTTATGTAGAGGTATTGTTGGACATCTTGTGTATCTCTGTCAAGACTCGGACCTAGGGTCTAGAAGTGCACGAAGAATGGGAACCCAAGAGTCCCTATACAAGCCTTAAAGTACCAAAATTCACATCATTGGTTCGGAAGCACATTCAAAATTAAACGCATAGTTCTAAGGGATGGGAAAGTAAGACTCATATTATGGGGTTATCCTAGGGAAAGTGATTAGCATGAATTAACATATCATATAGCACACAATGACTAAGGGGCGGGTAAGTATGACTCACGCTATGGGGGCAATTCGGGACTTAGGATCTTCCACATTTCCACATCAAACATACATACACATATCATAATTCTCATAATTAATCCATGATAGCCATAACCAAAAGATAACCATAATCATGAGGTTCAAATACAACAGATAACACATAGATCTGACGAGAGTCTACAAGATGTCCAACAATGCCTCTAGTCATAAGATAGGACGGGGCCAAGACATGTTCCGGGCTCACCCTCAAAGTATAGATAACATGAACAAAAGAAACTTAAGGTAGAGGAATGGTGTCTTGTCCTTGGAAGATAGGACTCCAACATAACAAATGTCTCAAAATCTGATCTAGCCATCGAACTGTGGACAAAAGAAATCTCTGGTCCCTACATGGTGAGATCATGTAGGCAAAAGTATGCATTAGTACGTTAGAATGTACTAAGCATGAGGGCTGCCATGCATTTAACATACCAAAACCTGCATACAATTTTAGATGGTAAGGGCATATAACATAGAAAGAGATATATAGCAAAGAATGTGATATAACAAGATTTCATGAAATTCATGATGCATGAAGTGCAAATAATGCTCATATATATAGAGGGGATGTGACCTCAACCGACATAAATAAGACCAAGCGAGCTATTACTTGGAATCCTGATGATTAACCCTCATCGGTAAAGAGGTGATCTACTTGCTAAAGATAAATCGTACTTCACCTTATAGGCCTCTTATTTTGTAGGAAGCAACCTTTCCTTACTGGCCTCCCATTTTGGATAGGATTTTCACAAAATCAGATTATGCTTCAACTTACGATCTTCTCATTTCGTGTGAAGCAACCTTCCTTACGGGTCTCTCATTTCGGAAGGATGCTATGCTAGGCACATAGTTTGAGGAAAGAGAGTGGAATCCTTATTCAATCAGTGCTAAGTTGTCATCCCACAAGTATGTTTATAATATATGTAGTTATACATGCTTTCAAAGAGATACAAGTCTTGCCAAAATATTTAATGCATATTTGGGCTTTAAAAGCCAAGCATCATTCATAATAGTTTATACTTAGGCTCAAATTCAAAAAATATACTTTCATAGTCATAATACGCATGCATAGGAATAGCCCATTCATATGCAAAATAGTGCAAGAAGCCAAAATGCTCAAGGATCCATATTCATAGACATGTATGTGATCACATTCTTATCATAACTCATATCTTATCAAAATCATATCACAAAACATAAATGGGCTTAACCCACTTCATAATTTCATAAACTCATGCTCATGAAAGAAATATGTTATGAAAAAATTTTGGACATGGATAATTGGGATTCAATCTAAAATCAATAATATAATATGTAATTAAAGTAAAACAATAACCAAATCTACATTTAAACTAAAATATAAATCACCCATGCTTAGATCAAAGCCTTAAAGGGACTATGCACAATCATAGATTCATAAAAATGATGAAATCTAATATTTCAAATCTTACATCATCTTAAAATCAATAGATAAACATAACCATTCATTATTAAAATTTAAGAAATCACAATATTTAAAACCCCAAATTAAAGTAAGCAAAAGTCATGTAGATTTGTTGAAAATAGTTTGGGTCTCCATGATTGGATGTAAACAAGGATCAAAACTCACATACTTTCACCAAGATGAAGAAAATCTAAAAGAATTTGGAGAAGAATTGAATTTGTCTTGATTCCCATGTTGTAATCTTCAAGAACTCTTGAGAGGATTTGAGAGACTCTTTTGAATGATAGAGAATGGATGTGAATAATGTGAATAGTATTTTAGATCTTTAGAAGATCATCATATAGAATAGGAGATCCTACAAGACCAATAGAAATAACCAAATTTATGAAAACGCCATTAATGAAACAGAATTAAAAAGAAAAACTCGTATATACCCTTGCACAGACGAGTTCTACGAAAATGGACACAACTTCTTCATCTGAACTCTAAATGAGGTGAAACCAAGTGCGTTGAAAAGCTAATTCAAAGAGCTTTCATTTTAAAGGTTGTGGTTAACCCATTAGGGCTGTGCAAAACTTGGGTCAAACCATTAATCTGAACTGATTTTTCAGATTATTGGACTATTGGGTCAGGTTATTCGCTTATTGGGTTGGTTAACAGTTTAGGAAAACTTTTTAATGGGCTATCGGTTATGGGTTCATGTATAACAATATTTTTTATCTGGCACCCCGATAATCTGATAGTCACCTATAGTGCTAATTAGAATTATTATTTCCCATAATCCCATTTTTCATATTTTTCACTTTTGTTTTTCAACAAATTTCAAATTTCACTTCTCTGCACGCCTTGGGTTAGGAACTTTATTCACCCTTAGCCAGTTAGCCACCTTAGAAACTTAGTTCTCACTAGTCACTTTTCACTTCTCAGACTCGCACCTCTCGCTCCCAACTACCAGCTACCTCAAACCTCAGTGGCCAGTGCCATCATTCATATTCATCGCCAGCTCAGAGCTTCAGCCGCTCAGTTGCTCATTTTTATTGTCTTCATCACTACAAGTAAGTTTTCTCTCTCATTTTTCAATGAAATTCATGTGCTTGATTTTTCTTCTGATTCATCTAGCTGTTTCTAGTATGTGCTAGTATTTCTTCATCTATACTTGCATATACAGATGCAGATCTAGGTTCAATCAATGCAGTCATCACCTTGTTTGAGTTTTGGTTTCGTACTTCAACAATTTTCAGCCATTCTAGTGAGTTCTAAAGAACTCGAATTAGGATGAAAATTTATGGGTTTAAATGCACCTTTATATGTAATTTCCATTTCCTTAGAAAAAATCAACTAACGTTTTTGCATTATACGGGTGAATAAAATGTCATTTGCTTTGCTGGAAGACTATATATATGCAAGAGTTTCATGTATGGACTTTGCAATAATCTTGTTATCCAATTAAATTACAGAAAATACAAAGTGCAAAACAATTGTTTACCACATTGTTTCTAACCTAATTATACTAAGAGACTGCTTATTTTTTACTTTTTGTGGCTGTTTTGTTTGAGTTATGACTGTAAATTGTAATTTTTTATGGCTGTTTTATGGCTGTTGAACCAGTGAATTGTTTATGGCTGCTGAAGTGTTGTAGTATTGAATTGTTGTAGTAATGGACTGCTGAAACTAGGGTAGTACATGAAATGTTGTAGTGGTGAACAGGGACTGTTGTGGACTGGATTGTTCACTGGTTTATGCCATTATGTGGACTGTTGTAGTGCTGTAGTACATGAAAATTGGCAATATCTCCTTGCATATATACAGGTAAAGTGCACAAAAACACAAGGTTTTTGAAGTTCACCAGTGCACAAGTTTGCTTAAGTGATTAGTGCTTAGGCCTTAGTGATAACGTGCACAAGTTTGCTGGTTTATCATTATGTTGAATTGTGGACTTCTGTATTACATTAATGAGTGAAGAAATTTGAGTTATAACTTTTAATTGTTAAGATGTTAATGGTTTACCCAATAACCGAACCGATAAAAGTTAATTATCTATAAATCGATAATCGATAAATTGATATCTTAATGGTTCTTTAATGGTTTAGTATATCTCCAAACCGATAACCAATAAGTAAAATTGATAATATTCAAAACCAAACTGAATAATCGAATACGCAACCCTACCACCCAGTTCCTTTTGTGCTAAAAGATATGACCATTTAAAGTTGACCCTTCTATCGGTACTTGTGAGAAACTTAGCGAATGAAATTCCTTTGAACTTGGATTAATGTAGGAGATCCATGATAGCCTTAAATGACATAAATAAAATTGAATTGAAGGCTTGAAAGTGAACCTAGTTTAAGCTTGAAGATCCTATACTTAGAAAATTTCATGAAGTTAGCCATACTAGGGATTACACGGCCCATGTGTGTCACACGATTTGTGACACAGGCTATACCCCCTATACTTGGAAAAAAAATCTTCATGATGAGATAATGAGACGTGTCCATACTTAGAAAAATCTTCCATTTCGGAGCTATACGGACTTGCACATTGTCTGTAAAACTTCACACGGCCCGTGAAGGTGGCAGTGTCCCATTACTTTGCTTCACACATTGGTGTTCCAAGCTCAAGGCCATTACACGGCCTTCCACATGGTCTATTCGCACGAGCCGTGTGGTTCCAAGTGTGATGTGCCTTAGATGGAAACTCCACTCCAAGGCTACACACTCAAAATTAAGGACAAGTGTTGTACAACTAGAGGCCACACGGCTCGTGTGACCTCACACTAACCATGTGGTCTCCCTTGAGATGACACTTGGTCCAAATTTTGTCCAAAATGAAATTCTCAAGATTTGATGATGTCATACAAAAATCCAAGTCCTTATAATTTGAAGCAAAGAAGGTGGTTGGAAATCTTTAAAAATTATGACATGAGTATGCATTACCACACGGGCAAAGCTAATATTGAGGAAAAGTAATGGGACACAACCACCTTCACGGGCCACCTAAAGTAGGGTATCTATAGAGAGTTTAGCTTGCACTGATGATAGGAAAAAGGAATAAGTAGAGGATGTTCATCGAGTGGCTAGGTTGGGAGTTAGTTTGGATGAAACCAAAGATGGAGGTATGGTGGTGCTAGATGGCTCCGATTCTTCCTTGGTTGAAGAGGTCAAATCCAAGCAATATCTTTACCCTGCTTTGATTGAATTGACGGCATTGGTAAAAGAAGGCAAATTAAAGGTTTTCTCCCAAGCAGGAGATGGCGTTCTTAGGCACCAAGGTAGGTTGTGTATGCCAAATGTTGATGGGTTAAGGGACTTGATTTAGAAAGAGGCCCATAATTCATATTATTCTATTCACCCCAGTTCTACAAAAATGTATTAAGGATTTAAGAGAATTGTATTGGTGTGGTGGTATAGAAAGGGACATTGCAAAGTTAGTGACCGACTGTCATGATTGCCAACAAGTCAAAACAAACACCAAAGGTCGGGTGATCTAGCCCAAGATATAGAGATTCCTACTTGAAAATGGGAAGAAATCAAAATAGATTTTATGATTGGTTTGCCTAGAACTAAGAAGCATTTTTATTCCATATGGATTATTATTGATGGAATAACAAAATCAGCTCATTTCCTACCAGTTAAAACCACCTATGGTTTTGAAAACTATGCCAAGTTGTACATCCATGAGTTGGTTTGATTAAGTAGAGTTTCATTGTCCATCATTTTATATTGTACCCAATTTACTTTTTACTTTTGGAGATACTTCTAAAGAGGTTTTGGTACTAAAGTCAAGCTTAGCACGACCTTTCATCCACAAATGGATGGACAAGATAAAAGAACCATTCAAACCATTGAGGATATGCTTAGAGCTTATGTGTTGGAATTCAATGGTAGTTGGAATGAGCTTCTTGAACTAATTGAGTTTACTTACAACAACAGGTACCACTCTATCATCGGGGTGGAACTATTTGAGGCCTTATATGGGAGGCATTGTGGATTCCCGGTTGGGTGGTTTGAAGTGAGAGAGATGGATTTGATAGGTCAGGATTTGGTCTTAGAAGCCTTGGAGAAGATGAGGATTATAAGGGAGAGAATAAAGATGGCTCAAAGTCAGCAAAAGTCTTATTCCAATATTAAGAGAAGAGATCTTTAGTTCAAGGTGGATAATTGGGTATATTTGAATGTCTTATCCATGAAGGGTGTGGTTTGTCTTAGCAAGAAGGGAAAGTTGAGCCCTAGGTATAGAAGGCCTTGTAGAATTTTGAGGCATGTTGGTAAGGTTGCTTATGAGTTTGAGTTACCTATGGAGAGGAGTATGGTTTATTCGATCTTTAATGTATCCATGTTGAGGAAGTGTATAGGTGACCCAAGCTCCATTGTGTCTTTGGAAGTTGTAGGTGTTGAAGAGAACTTGATATATCAGGAGGTTCTACTCTGAGATATTTGATAGGCAAGTGAAGAGATTGAGGAACAAAGTTATAGCATCCTTTGAAGTCCTTTGGAGGAATCAACAAGTCAAAAGTGCTACTTGGAAAGAAGAAGTAGATATGAAGAAATGATATCATTATCTTTTCCACTCTACTATTCAAGCCTAAGGTAATAAGTTGATCATTTCTAAGGTTTCAAGTCATATATTTCAACCCTTTGTGTCATATTACATGCATACGTACCTATGATAAAATATTTTGATGATATTTGATGCATAAGTTTGAAATTTAATGAAAATAGTGTTTAAATTGCATTAATACAGTTATGTTGGGGCTAAATATTGTTTAGTTACTCATCCCAAGCATAATTCTATTACATTCGGGAACGGTTCCCCAAGGGGATATATTGTAATACCTCCCAAGTTCACTAGGGCACCTTAGTTATAGGTTCTTTACATAGTGCATCTTCCATGCATTTTTTGGCAAATTTGAGGTTGTATTCTTAATCAGAAAGCAACATTGTATGAGAAAATGGTCTCGTTTGATTTTTAAGTCAACCATATCATTTTTCGCTAGTTTTTGCACTTTCCAAGAAGGTTCGCAACCTCTCTGCATTGTGGAGAGGGTTCAATTTAGTGTAAAAATGATTGGAACTCATCCCAGGGTCCAAACAAGATAAAATTGAACTTCACGCAAAATGAAGTACACTGGAAGAAGTCCGCGACGCGGTCCCGTTTCACCGTACTACAAAATTTTCCAAAACCTTCTAGATTTAAGTAAGGACAATTAGGATAGATTCCTAAACCCTTATATATGAAAATACTCAAAATTTCTACCATTTTTAGGCCTATTTCAGTCACAAAAACACCAAAAATCCTCTCTAAACTCTCTAAAATTTCCCTTCCAAATTCTCCTAAACATCTTAGGTTTCAAGGATCCTCTATTAGAGTCCAAGCTTTAAGGGTGTCTTCAAGATTCTCCCATGTTTCTCTTGTCTTCTTCAAGGCCATTAAGGTTTGTGGGTTTTGATCATCCACGGATCCTTTCACCCATGGAGTCGAAAACTCTTTTTAATTCTATCCTTTGATTTCAAGAGTTATTTCTCTCTATATGCATGATTTATGTTCGAAATTGGCCATTATTGATTTTAAAAGCATGAAACCTGTCACGTTTTGATGCCATGAACTATTTTTATGACATTTAAGCTACTCGTGTTATAATACTAAGAAATATTATGAATATTTTATGAATTTTGGTATGATTCTCATGATCTTCTAATTGGAAGTTTTCCCAAGAATTAAGGTGAATTGTTTTGAATGGGCTAAAGGAACATGTTTTACCTCCTTCATACATATTACACTTGAATTTCATGATTTTAAGTTTATATGCATAAACCCACCAAGTTTTGAAAATAAAATTGTATAATGAAACATCTTATGTTGATGAAAGCTTTGCTACAAGTTATACAAGTCATCAATGTTATGAATTATTAAGGGCTATCAAGTATGTTATGAATCCATGGGAATTCTATGAAAATTATGCTAGATTACAAAGTCTTTCTTAAGATATTATGATTTTAATGAGCTACTCTTGTTATGATATTATAATTTATATGTTTATGCATGTTATGAGTATGATTATGATTTATGTATTCCATGGGGTGTTGACTTAGCACCAAGAGGATTCTGGTAGATCACTATTTTACCTTAATTATGTTGCCACTGTAGGTTTGTGATCAGCTAGTGGATCTATATAACTCATATTATGTGATTCCATAAAATAGGTAAGTTCCCGTAAGGTCTATGCAAAATTATTTCCTAAAATAGGTAAGTTCCCATGAGGTCCATGTATATTATTCTGCAAAATAGGTAATTTCCTGTAAGGTTCATATAAAGAAATTATCAAAATAGGTAAGTTCCCCTAAGGTACTAATGTGTTGTTAAAATATAGCACTTTTGATACTTAAAACTTGGAATTTTGTGTGTTCTCAATACGATGGTAGTAGGTTTGATGTGTTTTTATGTTTCTTTTGTAGTATTTTAGGGTTGGCATGTTTTTGGGCAAAATATGCAAAAGTTGCTGAAGTTGAGGATCCACGAGACTCTTTACGATTCATAGGATATTCTATGAGCCATAAAGGAGGTTTCATGTACAATTATAGTGAAAGATTATTTCTGAAGTTGAGTCTACAAACATGTAGACGAGCCGTAGAAGACCTTACGAGTCGTAGACTCAGTCTCGTACCCTAATGATCAGAAGATGAGGACATTTTGAAATTCCATCATATGAAACCCCTACAGGATGTAGAACCTTCTATAGCTCATAGAAGCTAAGTATAGAATTGAAGCAACAGATCATAAAAGCCAGACTACGAGCAGTAAATCACCATACGGTCTGTAGAGCACCCCATAGATCCTACCGACCCAGTTGTCCTATTTATTTTGGAACTATATTTTAAACACCATAAATATAATTTTAGGTTATTTCTCTTGAGAAGTTAGAAGAGAGATAGTAGAGAATGAAGGAAAAACTATTAGAGAGTTTGGGAAACACTTGTAAATTTTAATTTCATCTTCTAATTGTAATCTTGTGATTCTCATTGAAGAGTTGGATTTTGTTGTGCTTAAACTGTCATGTAAGTGTTCAATTATATTATTCAAACTCATAAGTCTTGCATTTATACTGATCATGAGTAGCTAAACCACAACTGGGGTTGTGGAAACCGTGAAGAATTAACAAGGTAAAATTAGATAATTCATAATTCTTAAAAAGTGTACATGCATGTTTTAATTAATTCTCTTTGTTTTGATTGTATTTTAGTGGTGGCCAATGTTAGAACTTACCTAGTGTTACTGACTAGATTAAGGTAGTAATGAATAGGAAAAGAGATTAATTAATGGGATTCGATTCATATTTCTTGTATAATCAACTGAACTGGCCAAGAAGAGGTTGTACTAGGATAATAGGTCAGGATTAGTAATGTCACAATGTGGGTGTAAGATCCCACCTATAAGGAGTATGAAAGATGCAAGAAAATAAGCTTTGACAAAATTTGACTGTCAGCTTTCATGAGAGGTCCTTACAAGTTGTAGAAGGGAGTACAACCTGTATGTAGTTTCGTGGAACCTGGGTGGTCTTTGTAAAATTTGGGATCTTTCTGATGTTCAATCTATGACTTGTTAGTGAAAGTGCAAGAGGGGGCTTGGATTGTAGTTTCTTCCATCCTTTCGATTTGAACCTCCACTTTAGAGAGTCAACTAATATAGGAAGTAGTCGACTGGAACGTAGTAAGTAAGGTTTTAGAAGTTTAAAGTGCGTAAAAGAAAATTCAACACCGAATGTTTTATACTAGTTCAGATTCAATGTAAATCATAGGTCCAGCCTCCTTAGGTTGCAAGGGATATCTCTTCAAGCTTTCGAAATTGTGGTTACAAGAAATTTAAAACTTAAACTACACCACTCAATATTTTTCTTATTTTTCTTTTTCTTGATATAATTATCTCATTCAAATTTTTCTTCTTTTCTCTCTCTTTTTTCTCTTTCAAAGTAAAACTAAGAGTTACAGTGAATTTATTAAAGATGAAGAGTTTCAAAGATGATCTTGAAGAAAGTAGTCTTGTATGATTTTGAGATATCCTAGATGCCTCTTTATATAGTAGAAGAGATGGCATCCTAAGGGTGTTGATCCTTGGATTGAAGTAGTGACGAGTCCTCTTTCCAAGAATAAGGTTGAAGGCTTCTTTAAAGGAGATTTTCTTTCCAATCTTCAAATTGATTTATCCATTGTTTTGTAGATTAGACACGATTGCTTTCTTTATTAGATCTTTGCCTTGTTTGCCGATCTTCTTTCCTTGATAGAGATTTGAACATTGTCGCTGATCTATTCTTGTTGATTTGTTGTTGATCTTTCTTTCCTTAATTGATTCCTGATTTGTCTATCAATTTATTTCTTTCCTTCTAGCTTCTCTGCATAGTGTCTGTCAATTAATTTCTTTCCTTTTAGCTTCTTCTCACCGTGTTAGGATTCTGTCTATTTTAAATTCAGTCCTTTTTCTTTCCTTTTTGTGTTTTTTGACCTCTGTACTAGCGGTACTGCACACTTATCATCAAAACAATAATATTAGCACTAACAATCTCCCTCTTTTTTATGATGACAATATAAATAATGGTAAATCGACTTCCCTGTTATCACATATGTCGACTAAATGCTCCCCCTGAATGGACACTGCTATTTTTTTTTTATTGTTATCTAACTCCCCCTGAATAGTTGGTTTCTTTTTCTCCCCGTTTGACATCAGTAAAAAATAAAGACACAAGAAAAAACAAATAACGAACAAGAGAAAAGCAGTAGACAACAAGCATCTTAAAAGGGAAAAAATGATATTAGCATATTACTTATAAGATAAAGTTTGCTTAGATAGTCCAGATAACAAAACATTCCAAAAACAAACAACATCCAACAATATCAGCCCTCTGGGCACAGAATGTAGGAGAATGTATTGACAAGAGTCGTCTTCAGGTTGTCAAACTCATTGGTCTGAGTTGAGGCCATAGCATCAGTGTTGTTCTAAATTTTTAGAGCAACTCTGATGACTTCTTTGATGACGAATTTTTCCCATGTTAGTCCTAGTTTCCTTAGTGATATCCTTGACTTTGTTCAAGGTCTCTATGATGTCCTTAAGCTTGAAGTAACATGACATGATCAGGTCTTGCAGAGTTTTAAACTTACCATATATGCTAGAGATTTTGACATTCGGCTCCTTAATATTCTTTAGATCAGAGGGAATAGGTTTAGGAGGGGAAATGTTACCAGCAGGATCATTTGTTGGGGTAGAAGAGGGTTCATATTTAAGAGACCAGGAGTCATTAACAAGAGAGTAACCCATGCTACTGAAGGCTCTAGAGTTGTAGCATTGTTTAACACAGAGGGGAGGGATCTCAGAGAGGTAGACATTGTTTAACTTGAGAATCTTGGAGATAAGCATCCTGTAGGGAAGGCTCTGAGAGTCCAGAGTGGAATCATCCATATGCATAAGGATATAGAAGGAGAGTTTAAATCTTTTCTTGGACAGTAGATAGTAAGTGAAGAATGTATCTAGAACAGAGAGGGTGGAAAGAGAGACAGCACAGGGAATAAGGGTTGTTGCCACAATGTGGGTGAGCACCCTAGCTTCAAAGGAAACATCTTTTAGGCCAAGATTAGAGGGGCATGGACTCGAAGGAGAAGACTGGAGGGCTTTCTTTGCATCTTCAAAGGAAATATCGAAATTAGAGGACCAGGAAGTTCTGATAGGGGAAAAGAACCCAGAGCAGTGGATTTCAAATATCTCATAAAAAATATCAGGGTCAAGAAAGATTCTTTTACCAAGAACTAGAGTTTCGATTTTGCCAGGAACAGAAGAACGGAGATTCTCATAAAAGATTCTTACTAGAGGTTCATAAACGACCTTGGGAAGAGATGAGAATATTTTCTCCCATCCTTGAAAGATGAAAAGTTCCTTGATCAGGCACTGAATTATCATGAGAAGGTCCAAGTCCACAATTCTTCCATACACAATGGTCTTCGATTTGAGCGATTGAAACAAGGATTCATTCAAGGGGCTTTAGAAATCTGTTTTGGAGTCCAAAGAGATTTTGACATCAAATTTTAGTTTCTTATTAGAGTCACCAGGAGGATGAGATAGGACAGAGCATTTGAGAGAAGAGAGAGGAGAATCAGAAGAGACTAGGGTAGGGGTGGAGAAACAATATTCGGAGTCAACAGGAACTGGGGATTGGACTATGACCTTTCCTTTATTTCTAGAGCTCTTACGAGGAGGCATTCTGAGGGTTTCAATGATGAAAGAGAGTGAAGAGGTTTGTAGAAGAGGGATATAGTTAAATAAATGTTTTTAAGAAGGGGAACGGAGGATGAAGAGAAAGTTGATGGAATCGAAAAGACAAGGCCAAAAGAAGAAAAAGGTGCAGACTGACACAAAAGGAAGGACACGCAATCTTGCCATCAAAACCATTGAAACAACCCCAAAAAGTAACCTAAAATGTACCTCGAAAGTGCTCGAAATAGTAATTTCTATATATCTCAAAATCTGTGCGTGATATCGAGAACCTGACTTCATATTCTTGACCAGGGGATCAAATTGAGTGGGAGATGAGTCTAAGCCCAATTTTAGAGCAACCAGAGTGAATTTTGAAATTTCAAAGTGAGCAAGAAACAGCGAGCAGGTGCTATTAAAAATGCCCAGTTTTGTTGAGTCGATACAAGGCTTTTGGGTCTTGGGCCTAAGCCTTCCCATATGTGAAAATACATATACTTAAACTTATTTCATCCTCATATCATTTAATACATTTTCAAATACTCTCTCAAACACTTAGACAATATTTCATCTCCAAATTTCAAGTCCCAAAACTCATCTGGATCTTAAGGTTCTCATTCAAGATTCGAATCTCCACTCCAATCTTCTTTAAGGATTCTTCAAAATAAAGGTATGTGCGTTTCTTTCATAGGTTTCTTTCAGCCATAATGCCCAAGATTTCTTTCACCTAAAATTGCATGATTTAAAGTTGATTATTCATGGGTCTTACTTATTATGATTTTCACTGCACACTATGTTAGAGTTTCATGAAATTATGATTGTTTTAGCATGTTTTGAGCTATCAATCTAAGATCTAATGTGAGATTTGATGAATTATTTTGATGTATATTGCTTGAGGATGTTACCAAGTATCTATTGATGGTATTACACTGAATTTTTAACGTTATTTCACTCTTGTATTGCATGGTTTTACACTAGCTCTACACACCCACCAAGTATTTGATAAAAAATTTGGTTATGATTTATTGAGGGGTTGAAGGACCAATGCATGTCTTATGAGTTGAATGACTGTATGATGATGAAAGTAATGTATGTATATGATATTATCTCTATAGTGTTGGGAATTGATCAAGCCTCACTCGAGAGGTTGTAGGCCCTAGTAACCTTGTTAAGGGGTTTGTACCTCGATCGCCTCGCTCGGGAGGTGGTAGGCCCATGCAACCATGTCGAGGATTTGTACCTTGATAACCTTGTCAGGGGGTTTGTACCTCTTCAACCATGTTGAGAGGTTTGTACCTTGTCAACCTATTGAGGGGTTTGTACCTTATTTGCCTCTCCAATAGGGTGGTAGGACTTAGATATTCACTAATAATGGTCACTTCGTACATATGTATTATGTTCTATATAAGCATGATTTACTACAAGTATCATTCATATATGCCATATTGCTATATGCTTATTCATTGCCTATGTTATGCATTTTGCTCATAGTGCTTATCCCTTGTTGTATTGCATCTACATACCTTGTATATTCAAACTTATTAACACATACTATATGCTTACATGATGTCACCATGTAGGAATCAGAGCCCCGCTTGATCATCCTTGCCGACGTTGCTATTACGATTATCTCTCAAGCTATTTGGTGAATCCTCTATTCTGGAGATAATATTTATGATTTCATGCTATGTATTAGAACTATCTTGTTTTATGTATATGTTGACTATGAGGGTAAGGTCGGTAGCTTGTCTTTGTCCCCCCTAAGTATCTAAGTTGTAGAGGTGTTGTTGGACATGTTTTGTATTTTGCTATGAGCTTTGTCTCTCTCTTGACTCTTGAAGTTTATGATATGAAAGTTTTCCCTTAGTCTCGTTTATCCCTATTTACTATATCTTATTGTATTTTATTGTTTCTGCAACCAAGGATGTGTAAAGATATGTTAAGAGGCTTGCTTGGGATCCCATCGGGTTCCCCATGCACAGTGTCACATCTATGCCCTAGGCTATTGTCATGAAAAACTTAGTATCAGAGCATTAGGTTGTTAGGTCCTCGGTGTCCAACACACTGCTTCGATTAGAGTCTTATTCATGGTTGTAAAGTGTGCCACGACTATGAATAGGATGCTACGGTACGTTCTAGGAAGTGTTTCACTTCTTCATGATCTATGTTATGCGTTAAAGTTAGGTCCCCTAGGACTTATTACTAATACCTAACTATTACATTTCATGATATGTATCAAGCTATTCACGACAGCGATATATCAAATGCGGAGGTTCGCAATGTCCTATGGGTATTGGCCAAAGAGATAAAAAAAATTAACAACTCATCTCAATCAACAAGTGAGTGCTCCTGAGACTTCAAAAGGTAAGAGAAGGGGTAGTGAGACCCAGAGGGCCCGTTTTGAAAGGAAGTTCCAAAGTCTCAAAGATAGAGGTGATGTTATGTGTCCAACATGTGGTAAGGTACATAGAGACCTATGTTTGAGGAGCACCAATGTTTGCTTCGGTTATGGTGAAGAGGGGCATAAGAGGAGGGATAGTCCTCGTAAACGAAATAAGAGTAAATGGGGTTGTGATGAGGTGACTCGTCTTAGATGCTCAAAATGTGGAAGGAATCATAGTAGTGCATGTTGGTGTAACACGAGTGCATGCTTTGGGTGTCGTGAGATGGGCCACAAAATTCCAAAATGTCCACATGCTCACAATAAAGGTATAGATGGCCAACCACAAGGGCAAGGTGGTCATATTGATCAAAGGGCTCAAGGAGGGGAAGGGGTGCCCGACATTGCTACCAGTATGTTGAAATTTCCTTTGGCTTTGATGTGTATGCATTGATGAGCCTGGGAGCCACTATCCTTTTCATTATTTTTCCTTATTGCTAGTGGGCTTCAAGTTTGCCCAAGTTGTTGTGTGAACATTTAAAGTCTAGCCCCTCCTCCCAGTTGATTCTATTGTTATTAAAAGGTTTGTAGGTATTGTTCCGTGTCCATACTGCATTAGGTCTTTCCTTATGACTTGCTGGGTTTGATGGGGTGGATTTTGATATCATACATGGGATGAACTAGTTGCATGCTTATTGTGTCTCCATTAATTGTAGGGCTTGTAGAGCTATATTTCAATCCCTTAATAAACCAGTCTTTGAGTGGGGGCTTGTAATATGGTTATGAAGGGGGTAAGTCTGTTTCTTGTCTTAAGGTGCAATCGATCTCTAAGGGTTGCGTTTATCATCTTGTAAGAATTAGGGGTGTTAAATCTAAGTCACTTCTATTGAGTTGTTTTCAGGGATAAATGGGTTAGTGAATGTCCTTTCCGATATTTTGAATTTAGGGTGGTGCCTTGTGGTTTGACTTAAGCATCGGTTATGTATATAGGTCTCATGAATAGGATCTTTAAACCCTACCTCATTATGCTTGTGATAGTCCTTGGTGGTGATATGTTTGTTGTCTGCGGGAGTAAGGAGAAACATGCTAGTCATTTGAGGGTAGTACTACAAAGTAGGAGGGAGAAGGTTGGGTACGCTAAATATGAGCAATGGGAGTTTTGGGTTGTAATAGGTTGGGTTCCTAGGTCATGTGGTGTCATCTAATGGTATTGAGGTGGACCCTAATAAAACGAAGGTGATTAGAGATTTGCCTAGACGGTAGACCCCCTCGAATATTAGGAGCTTCTTGGCGCTTAGCGGGTTACTATCGGAGGTTTGTGAATGAGTTCTCTTCTATTGCTTCTCCCATGACCAGGTTGACTCAAAAGAAAACCAAATTTGTGCTATCCGATGAGTGTGAAAGCAGTTTCCAACATTGAAAGATAAGCTTGTGTCCGCTCCTATATTGTCACTATCAGAAGGGCTAGAAGGGTTTGTTGTGTATTGTGATGCTTCAACGGTAGGTTTGGGTTGAGTGTTGATGCAAAATGCTAAGGTGATAGCCTATGCTTCTAGACAACTCAAAGTGCATGAAAAGAATTATCCTACCCATGATCTTGAGTTAGCCGCCGTGGTCTTTGCTATGAAAATTTGGCGTCACTATTTGTATGGGGTGCATGTTGATGTGTTCACCAATCATAAGAGTCTCCAATATGTCTTCACTCAAAAGTATCTCAACTTGAGACAAAGAAGGTGGTTAGAACTTCTTAAGGACTATGATATGAGTGTACATTATCATCCCGGTAAGGCTAATGTGGTGGCAGATTCTTTGATTAGGGTGTGAATGGGTAGCCTATCTCATATTTATGATGGTGGCAAAAGGGTGGCTAGGAAGGTCCATCGTTTGGCTAGATTGGGAGATAGGTTGGAAAAGGTTGATAATGGTGGTCATGTTGTTGTTGATGGCTCTAAATCTTCATTGGTCGAGGAGACGAAAGCTAAGAAAGATCTTTATCCCGCTTTGTTAGAATTAAAGGCATTAGTAAAAGATGGTAAGGTGGACATTTTCTCCCAAGGGGGAGATGGGACCCTTAGATACCAAGGTAGGATATGTGTGCCTTGTGTTGATGGCTTGAGAGAAAAGATTCTTTATGAGACTCATGGTTCTTCTTACTCTATTCACCCCCGGTCTACTAAGATGTATAGAAATTTGAGAGAGGTGTATTGGTGGGGAGGCATGAAGAGGAACATTATCAAATTTGTCTCCGGTTATCATAGTTACCAACAAGTCAAAGCCGAACACCAAAGGCCAGGTGGCTAGCCCAAGACATAGACGTTCCTACTTGGAAGTGGGAAGAGATTAATAGGAATTTTGTGGTTGGTTGCCAAGGACTAGAAATAGTCTTGATTCCATTTGGGTTGTGGTTGATAAGATGACAAAATTGGCTTATTTCCTACCGGTTAAGACTACATATGGGGTTGAAGATTATGCTAGGTTGTACGTTCATGACTTAGTAGGATTGCATGGGGTTCGTTTGTCCATCATATCTGGTCATGGTTCACAATTCACTTCACATTTTTGGAGGTTCTTCCATGGAGATCTTGGAACCAAGGTAAAGCTTAGTACGGCCTTTCACCCCCACAAAGATGGCCAAGCCGAAAGAACTATCCAAACACTTGAGGACATGCTTAGGGCTTGTGTATTAAAGCTTAAGGGTAGTTAGGATGGTCATCTTCCATTGATTGAGTTTGCATATAACAATAGCTATCATTCTAGTATTGGTATGGCTCCTTTTGAGGATTTCTATAGTAGACGTTGTAGATCACAAAGTGGGTGGTTTGAGGTAGGAGAGGTGGCTTTGATCAGTCCGGATATGGTTATGGAGCTCTTTAGAAGATAAGAATGATTAGACGAATGTTGGAAATAGCCCAAGTCGTCAAAAATCCTATGCCGATATGAGGAGGAGAGACCTTGAATTAAGGTTGGAGATTGGATCTATTTGAAGGTTTCACCCATGAAGGGTTTGATTTGTTTTGGTAAGAAAGTTAAGTTAAGCCCAAGATATGGGGTTCCTTATAGAGTGTTGATAAGGATTGGTAAGGTTGCACGCGAATTGGAGTTTCCTATGAATAGGGATATGGTTCATCCGGCTCTTCATGTATCTAGGTCGAGGAGATATGTTATGACTCAAGTGCTATCGAACTTTTACGTGTGGGTATTGTGGAGGATAAGTTGGCTTAGGAGAAGATCCCAGTGGAGATATTAGATGGAGATGGGAAGAGTTGATTAATAAGGATGTAGTATTCATCAAGGCACATTAGAAGAATAGTCTAGTTGATAGTTTCTCTCGAGAAGCCGGAGCAGGCATGGAAAAGTGATATCCGAACCTCTTTAACTCTATTTAAGCTTGTGATAATGCATCAAGTCCTTTTCTTTTATGATTCCATATCTTATGTTTCAGCTCCTATGTCATTGCATGTATTTATGTTTATGTTGACAAGTTCATGTTGAGATTTTGAGAATGGTGTTTTTAAGTATGTTGTAGCATTCTTGTTGGGGATAATTTCTTCATCATTACTCTTCTCATAAATGTTTCTTTAACATTCTGGGACGAATGTTCCCAAGAGAGAGATATTTAAACGACTCCAAAAAGTACCTAAAAATGATCCTTAAAAGTGCCCGAAATCGTAGTTTCTGTATATCTCAAAATCTATGTATCATATCGAGAATCCGACTTCATATTCTTCATTAGGGAGGTCAAAT
Organism: Solanum clarkiae; assembly: GCA_011800125.2. Classification (NCBI taxonomy): domain Eukaryota; kingdom Viridiplantae; phylum Streptophyta; class Magnoliopsida; order Solanales; family Solanaceae; genus Solanum; species Solanum clarkiae. Next base: position 10,988 of record JAABOM020087500.1, on the reverse strand, counting down.
TGAGTGGGAAAATGGGTCTAACCCTAATTTTAAAGTAACCGTAGCGAATTTCAAAATTTCAAAGTGAGCAAGAAACAGTAAGCAGGCACGCCCCTGGCGCGATGCGGCCAAGGTGCGCCAGTGTGTTAAAAATGCCCAGTTTTGTTGAGTCGGTCTAAGGCGTTTGGGTCTTGGGACATAAGCCTTCACATACATGAAAATACCTATACTTAGCTTTATTTCACCCTTATATCATTCAAGACATTCCCAAACACTCTCTCAAACACTTAAACAATATTTCATCTCCAAATTTCAAGTCCCAAAACTCATCTGGATCTTAAGATTCTAATTCAAGCTTCAACTCTCCATCTCCAATCTTCTTCAAGGATTCTCTTATATCAAGGTATATGGGTTTCCTTCATGGGTCCTTTTAACCCATAATGCCTAAGCTTTCTTTTACCTAAAATTGCATGATTTAAAGTTGATTTATTCATGGGTCTTACATATTATGAATTTCACTGCACATTATGTTGGTGTTTCATGAAATTATGATTGTTTTAGTATGTTGTGAGCAATGAATCTAAGATCTAATGTGAGATTTGATTAAGGACTCTGATGTATATTACTTGAGGGTGTTACCAAGTATCTATTGATGGTTTTACACTAAATTTTCTAGAATGATTTTACTCTTGAATTGCATGATTTTATACTAGCACTACACACCCACCAAGTGTTTGATAAAATATCTAGTTATGATTTATTGAGGGATTGAAGGCCCAATGCATGTCTTATGAATTGAATGATTATATGATGATGAAAAGAATGTTTGTATGTGATATTATCTCTAGAGTGTTGGGAATTGACCAAGCCTCACTTAGGAGGTTGTAGGCCTAGGTAACCTTATTGAGGGGCTTGTACCTCGATCGCCTCGCTCGTGAGGTGGTAGGCCCGTACAACCATGTCGAGGGTTTTGTACCTTGATAACCTTGTTGGGGGATTTGTACCTCTTCAATCATGTTGAGGGGGTTTGTACCTCATCAACCTATTGAGGGGTTTGTACCTCATTCGCATCTCCAAGGGGGTGATAGGTCTTGGATATTCACTAATAATGATCACTCCTTACACATGTATTATGTTCTATATAACCATGGTTTACTACAAGTATCATTCATACATGTCATATTGCTATATGCTTATTCATTGCCTATGTTACGCATTTTGCTCATGGTGTTTATTCCTTGTTGCATTGTATCCTACATACTTAGTACATTCAAATGTACTAATGCATATTATATTCCTACATGATATCACCATATAGGAACCAAAGCCCTACTGGATCATCCTTCCCCATGTGGCTAGTACGATTATATCTTGAGCTAGTTGGTGAGTCCTCCATCCTGGGGACAATGTTTATGATCTCATGCTATATATTAAAACTATCTTCTTTTATGTATATGTTGACTATAAGGGTGAGCTCGGTATCTTGTCTTTGCCCCCGCTAAGTATCTAAGTTTTAAAGGTAATGTTGGACATGTCTTGTATTATGCTATGAACTTTGACTTTCTCTTGACTCTTGATGTTTATGATATGAAAGTTGTCCCTTAGCCCTGTTTATCCTTATTTACTATCTCTTACTGTATTTTATTGGTTCCGCGACCAATGATGTGTAATGATATGTTAAGAGGCTTGCTTGGGGTCCCTTCAGGTTCCCCATGCACTGTGTCACGTCTATGTCCTAGGCTTGGATTGTGAAATCAATAAATGCAGTCATATCATATAAGGAAAATAAATTAATTAACATAGAAAAAAGAGGTTTAACCATAATTAAGGATATTTTGGCAAAATATTTAAGGAATTTCTAAGCATGCAAAAACTTTCTTAAGACAAGGGTTTTGTAAAAATATAAGCAAGCTAAATTTTTGTGTTAATAAAATCAATTTCAACATCTCTTTTAAAAATATAATCTCTAATAAAATGATAATTAATGTCAATATTCTTAGCTCAAGAATGATGAACAGGATTTTTTGAAAGATATACTACACTAGAATTGTCACAGAAAATTTAAGCAGGATTAGAAATGACATCATAATCTACTAACTGATGAATAATTCAGAGAATTTGGGTGCAACATAAACCAATTGCCACATATTCAGCTTCAGTGGTGCATACTCATATGCAGTTTTGTTTCTTGTTGTTCCATGAGATGAGATATTCTCCAAGGAATTGGCAGGATCTGCTGGTGCTTTTGCGATCAATTTTGTAGCCTGCATAATCTAGGTCTGAAAATCCATGAAGATCAAATACAGATGATTTCTTATACCAGAGTCCAAAGGAAGTATCTCCACCAAATATCGAATAATTCTTTTTACTGTAGTTAAATAAGACTCTTTTTAAGCAGTTTGAAATCTAGAACATTTGCAAACACTAAATATAATATTAGGTCTGCTAGTAGTAAGATAAAGTAGAGATCCAATCATGCCTCTATACCTGGACTCATCAATACTCTTATCTTTTACATCCAAAGCTAGGTTGCAAGGACTCATACGAGTACTGATAGGCTTAGTATTTTCCATTCTAAACTTTTGAATCAATTTCATTGCATACTTACTTTGGCAAATGAAGATTTCATGATCAGATTGAATGATTTATAGTCCCAGAAAAAATATTAGCTCACCCATAAGACTTTTTCGAACTCACTTTGCATTAGATTAGCAAATTCCTTGCACAAATTATCATTAGCTCTTCCAAAAATAATGTCATCAACACAAACTTGAATAATGATATTATCATAGGAGGATATTTTGATGAAAAGAGTTGTATCAATGCTTCCTCTTGAAAAATCATAGTTTAAGAAAAAATGTCTTAGTCGATCATACCAAGCTCTAGGTTCTTGTTTAATGTTGTAGAGAGCTTTAGTCAACTTAAAAACATTATTAAGAAAATTGGTATTTTCAAAACCAAGGGTTGTTTAACAAAAACTTCTTCGTTTATAAAACCATTTAGAAAAGCACTTTTCCATTTGAAAAACTTTGAAACCTTTAAAAGAAGCACAAGCTAGTTGTATGTGAATAGACTCTAACCTGGCAACAGGAGAGAAAGTCTCATCACAGTCGACTTCCTCCTGTTGAGAGTAAACTTGTGCCACAAGTCGTGCTTTGTTCTTGATTACTTTTCCATTTTCATTCAATTTATTTCTGGACACCTATTTGGTTCTGATAATGGAAGAGTTTCCAAGTTTGTAGAACAAAGGCCAAACTTGATTTTTTTTTCGAATTGTTCTAGCTCTTCCTTCGTGGCTTTTACCTATTCATTGTCTTTCAAGGCTTCTTCAACCTTCTTAGGTTCCAGTTATGAAATGAGAACTATATTGGCACTTTTCCTGCTTGAGTCCCTTGTCCTCATTCCATCACTTGTATTTCCAATAATAAATTTCTTTGGATGGTCTAGTTCACTCCCCATTTGTTTGGGACTGATTCTGCTATTGATGGATTTGTTGTTGTCATGGTCGACTGATCTTTCTTTACGACTTCTTTTGAGGAAATGATTGCACTTTGCGAGTTGATGATTTCTCCATCATAATTGTTGCATCTTTTATCATATAGTTGATTAGATTCATCAAAAATAATATGAACAGACTCTTCTACAGAAGATGTGCATTTATTGAAAACTCTGTAAGATCTACTATTATTTGAGTAGCAAAGAATAATACCTTCATTGTTGCGTGGATCAAACTTACCTAGATTGTCCTTTCTATTATTGTGAATGAAGCATTTGCAGCCAAAGGGATAGAAATAGCCAACATTTGGCTTCTTACTATTCCATAGTTCACATGGAGTCTTTTTCAAGATAGGTCTAATGAGACATCGATTGACAATGTGATATGTTGTGCTTACTACTTCAGCGCAAAAAAGATGAGGGAGATTATGCTCACAAATCATGGTTCTTGCCATGTCCTAGAGGGTTATGTTCTTTGTTTCAACAACTCTATTTTTCTGTGGAGTTCGTGGGGCTAAGAAATTGTGCTTGTAACCTTCTTCTTTGCAGAAATTTTCAAAGGTTTTGCTTTCAAATTCTCCACTTTTTGATTTCTTCTAATGAAAGTAATGTAATAGCCTTTTTCCTTCTATACTTTCTTACAGAAAAACTCAAAGTTCTTTAAGGTATCATCTTTTTTAGCCAAGAACATAACCCATGTAAAGTGCAAATAATCATCAACTATGACAAAAGCATACCTTTTCTCCACCAATGCTAGTTGTTATGGTTGGATTAAAGAGGTTCATATGAAGGAGCTACAAGGGTTTAGTAGAAATTTCTGCTTTGTTTACCTAATTGACATGCATCAGAGATCTGATCTTTGGTGTAGTCAACCTTTGGAAGACCAGTAATAAGATCAAGTCTAGCTAGATTTTCAATAAGTCTCATGCTAGCATGTCCCAACTTCATGTTCCAAATACATGGATCCTTAGTCATGGAAGCTAGACAGATGTGCTCAGTGGCTCCTCTGATAGAATCCACGATGTACACATTTCTATCTCTGCTTCCAAGAAAAATTTTCCTTTCCAGTGCTGTCTTCAATGATGCATCCTGTTTTTCTGAATCTCGTTTCAAGATCAGAGTCACATAGTTGACTAATGCTCAGCAAATTAAATTTAAGTCCTTTCACAAGATAAATATTAGTGATGTCACAGGACTCGTTGAATGAGATTGTGCCAACGCCAATTACGGTTCCAGTCGAGTTGTCTCCAAAGTGAATTTTTCCTCCCCTATAGTTATCTACAGATTTGAGCAATGATTTATTTCCCATCATATGATTTGAACATGTACTATCAAAATACCATTTTTCTTTGGATTTAATGCAATGTTCCTGCAAAATAAGATAAATTTTGATTTTTAGGTATCCAAATGTTCTTGGGTCCTTTTTGGTTAATCGTACCTTTGATGCTCTAGACCATATTGGAAAGCCTTGAGTGACAAAAAAGACACCTGGAGTAGGTATGTCTAGATCTGCATAGTAATGACTGAATAGTTTACTAGAATGATCAAAACCAAAATGATCTGATGAATCATTTTAAGAGAAAATTGATTTGAAAGATTTATTTGGACTACCATGATCTTGAATAGTTTTTAAGCAATTTTTAAGCTCAAAATTTTCTTCATTCAGTAAATTTTGTTCAAAAGCACAAACTTCAAGTTTAATCTCTAAAGCATTTTTTTTCATCTTGAATGGTTCTAAGATTTTTTCAAGTATATAATGGTTCAATCTAGGACATCTTTCAAATAGAGATAGTTATTGCAGAAATCATTATTTACCTAGTTTCTTTCACCTATAACCATAAAGCATATATTTGTATTATCTTTATTGTCGTATTCTAATGTTTCCTCATCGCTCTAGTTGCTAAAGGATATGTTTTTGAATTGTCCTTGAGGATGTCTTCTTTTTGGCTTCAATACATTGCAATGTGTCCAAGCTTTCCACACTCATAGCACCTGCCATCATTTCAATTGTAGTTAGTAATCTATTTGTTTCTGGAATAAGTTTGCTTACTTCTTCTTAGGTGTATGTCGCATCTGAGGGTTTCCATCACTAATTTTGTGATTAAAGCAATCTCATCTTCATTTTGGTCTTCTTCATCATCTTGGATCTCATTAGTGGCTTTGGATGCAATAGATTTTTTCTTGTCATCCTCCTTTCCTTTTTTATTGAGATGTGTTTTTCCGAAAGCGGTCAGATCACCTATGAGTTCATCATACATGAGGTTTTTAAGATCCATGCTTTCAAGAGCCACAACCTTTTCATGCCATCGAGGGGGTAGACTTCTGAGGATTCTTCTAATGTGTTCAATGGGAGCATATTCTTTGTCTATAGCCTTGAGTTCTCTGATGAACTTGCTGAGGTGAGCAAACATGCTTTCCACAGATCATCTTCCTCCATTTGAAATAGTTCATACTCATAGACCAATAGACTGACAATGGTTTCTTTAACTTTTTATGTTCCTCTATAGGTGACTTCTAGTTTGTCCCACATTTCCTTAGCAGTTTCAAAGCTTGAGATATTTTCATATTCTTCTCCACTTGTGGCTTTGTAAAGAAAATTCTTTGCCATGGAGTTGATTTGAATGACTTCCATTTGCTCATTAGTGTGGTTCTCTAGGCTTGGAATGACAACTACTTGGCCACCTTCAGCACTTGATTGTCCTTTAGTTGTTGATTTGATGGCAGGGATAGGAATGTCACCCAATTAGATGACTCTCTAAACCTTCACATCATAGGATTTTATGAATATTTCCATTCTTATTTTCTAGTGAGAGAAGTGTTTCCCATTAAAGTAAGGAGGTCTAGTTTGAGAGGTCCCCTCTTAGAGTAGTGCTGGAATTTTTTAATGTTGGTTTGCCATGATCTTTTTTCACCTGTGTTTAAAAAGAAAAAGTAGTGAGACTAGGCTCTGATACTAATTGAAAGTGCAATATGGGGGGAGGGGGTGAATTGTATTTTCTTTCTTCCTTTTGATTTAAATCTCCACTTTAGAGAGTTAACTAATATAGCAAGTAGTCCACTGGAACGTATTAAGTGAGGTTGTAGAAATATAAAGTGTGTAAAAGAAAATTCAACACTAGATATTTTATATCGGTTCAGATTCAATGTGAATCCTAGATGCAGTCCCTTTGGGTTGCAAGGGATATCTCTTCAAGCCTTCAAAATTGTGGTTATAAGAAATTTAAAACTTAAATTACAACACTCAATATTTTTCTTATTTTTCTTTTTATTGATACAATCCTCTCTTTCAAACTTTTCTTCTTTTCTCTCTCTCTTTTTTCTTTCTCAAAGTAAAACAAGAGTTTCCGTGAATTTCTTAAAGATGAAGAGTTTCGAATATGATCTTGAAGGTAGTAGGCTTGTATGATTTTGAGATCTCGTGGATGCCTCTTTTTATACTAGAAGAGATGGCATCACAAGGGTGTTGATCCTTAGATTGAGGTAGTGATGAGTCTCCTTTCCAAGAATAAGGTTCAAGACTTCTTCAAAGGAGATTTTCTTTCCAATCTTCAGATTGATTTATCCACTGTTCTGCAGATTAGACTCGATTGGTTTCTTGAATAGATCATTTCCTTGTTTGGTGATATTCTTTCCTTGACAGAGATTTGATCATTTTCGCTATTCTATCCTTGTTGATTTGCTATTGATCCTTCTTCCTTTGATTGATTTCTGATTTGTCTATCTATCATGACCCAAGCCTAGGGCCTAGATGTGACATGGTGAATGGGGAACCCGAGGGAACTCCAATCAAGCCTCTCAACTTATCATTACATATCATTGGTCTTGGTAGCATGTAAAAGACATAAAACAAGCATAAAGGATCAAAAGAGCTAAGGGATAGCTTGACAAAACATCAACATCAAGACAAGGAGTCACAACTCATATCATAATTATACATCTTGTCCAACAACACCTCTAAAACATAAATAGAGCGGGGCCAAGACAAAGTAACCTGGCTCCCCCTCATAGTTAAAATAAAACATAAGAAAGTGTCTCAATACACAGATAATAGCAATTATAGACTAACGTCCTCGAAATGGAGGACTCACCAACAAGTTTGGAATAGCACCGACTAGCCACGTGAAGGGGGAGGATGATCAACTTGAGCACCGGTCCCTACATGGTGATATCATGTAGGCAAGAGTATAAGTTAGTACATTTTAATGTACTAAGTATGTGGGATCCATGCAACAAGAGATAAGTTTCATAATCAAAATGCATAACAATAGGCAACACACATGATATAGCAACATGGCATTTATGATCAATGCATAAATAAAACATGCTTAAATAACCCATGCTCATATAGGATATCATATGTGTAGAAGAGACAAAGCTAAATTTCCAAACTACGAACCCCTTGGTAGGTTAGTGATGTTGTCACCCCATCACTTAGGTGGATGAATACTAACCCTCATCTAGGTCGGTGATAATGTAGCCCCATCACCATGGTGGAGAAGTACAAACCCTTCCCTAGGTTGACGATTACAAACCCCCATCTAGGTTAGTGATGATGCCGCCCCATCACCAGGTGGAGAAGTACAAACCCTTCTCTAGGTTATCCGGGTGCTCAAATCCCCTTGATTGGGTATGGTCGATTCTACACTTTATATAGGATCCATCATATGCTCTAGCGCAACATTTCATATAGGAATAATCATATACATAAGCTCATTTCATCATCAATAACATTATTCATATCATATCTCTTGCTTTGGACCTTCATTTCCTACAGAAATCCTAACCGAACATTTTATCAAACATCTTAGGGGTGTATAGTGGGGTAAAAGAGCATGCAATTTGGAGATAAAATCATACAAGAAAATCTGTAGTAAAACCATCACTCAACACCTTGCAACACCTCGAAGACTTTCACACCAAAACCCCTCATCGAATCCAACATTAGATCTAAGATTTGGAGCTCAAAACATGTTAAAACAACTATACTTTCATGAACTAAAATCACTGTGCAGTAAATTTCTCAATATATAAGACCCATATGTAAAATTAACTTTAAATCATGCAATATTAGTAAAAAAAATGGCTAGGCACTGTGGGTGGAAGGATCCAATGGTTCAACACCACATACTTTAGCTTTGGATGAACTTGGTGAAGATTGGAGATAGAGACTTAAAGCTTGAAGAAGAACCTTGAAGGAGAACCTTAGCTTGGGATGAGGGCTTGGGACTTGAGTTTGGGGAGTGAAAATATGACTAAGTTTTTGATTTAGTATTGGGAAGTGTTTAGGATGATATAAGGGTGAAATATGACTAAGTATGGGTAAAAACACATATGGGAGCTTTTAGGCCCAAGACTTAAAGTCTTGGTCCAAAGTTGAAAAACAGAGTTCAAAATTACATAGGGGCGCGTCACGAGGGGGACGTGAAAACTCCTTTGGAATTTGATTTTTTGAAATTTGGTAATTACTAAATCTTTTCTCTTAAATCGGGGTTAGACCTTTCTCCCCCTAATTTGGACCCCTTGAACAAGAATCCGATGTTGGATTTTTGAAATCACAAATGGATTTTGAGATATAAGGAAATTAAAATTTCAGGCATTCCGAGGCACGTTTTGAGGCACTTTTTGGGGTCGTTACATTATTAATTAATTTCTTTCCTTTTAGCTTCTCCACATAGTGTCTATCAATTGATTTCATTCCTTTTAGCTTCTCCACACTGTGTCTGGATTTTGTCTATTTTGAATTCGGTCCTTTTGCTTTTGTTTTTGTGTTTTCTGACGTCTGTACTAATGGTACTGCACACTCATCATCAAAACAATAATATTAGTACTAACAATCAGACGACCCGTAAAACCTTCTACGAGTCGTAGATTGTGTCATAAAATGTAAATCAAAGAAAAGGGTCTTTGAAAGTCCAGAAAGCTATCATACGAAACCCCCATCTACGGCCCGTAAATGAGGTCTTATAGACTTATCTAGCTAGTTTTTAAGAAGGGACAATTTGGTCATTTCTCAGCAATTTATTTTTAAGTTGTGTTGTTTTGGCCTCCAAGGGACTCTTATCAGCCCTTTTAACCCTAATTCCTCTCCTTCTCACTTAATTCCAAAACACTCTAAGTCCCAAACATCTCCCAAGTTCCTTAAGGTCTTCAAGGAGAATACAAGCTAAGGTTTTGGTTCCTTCACCTCCAAATCAGATTTTTCTCTTCATTAAGTTAACAAGGTAGGTGGATTTTGATTGTGGAGACCTTTCCTCCACAAACTCAACCATTCCTCTCTTCCTTTGTGGTTCTTTTCAAGTTATGGTAACACATGATGATCTTTATGAACTCATTCTTATGATGACAAAGTAAAGTATTTTATGATGATTATCGTAGAATGTTATCATGTCATGCAATATCATCTGAAATCCATAATTTTTATGTGAGGTTTTGATGGTGCCCTAGCTAAGTATTCTCATGATTGATTGTTGGGTTATTTTAAATAATGTTTAAGGATTTTATTATAATCTTGCCATGGGATTTATTCACAAATTGCATGATTTAAGCTTGTGTGCATGTACCCCACCATTAATTGATCTAAGATGCACGCCAAGTTCTTAAGTCCTAAATGCCTTGTGGCAATATATGTATGATAAGAATGTTGAGACTAACAAGGGGGCTAACAAGTATGCTATAAGCTCATAAGCATGATATGAATGACAAGTTTGCCAGATCTATCCACTTATTTTCAAAATTGGATCTACCTATTAAACCTTGTGTTAAGCCTCTCAAGATAAAAAATGGATTTTTCTCTCGTTTCAACCTTCTCAGGGTATTGGCCATCTTCAATATATGTGTACAGTTTGAGTCATTTTCACTTGAGATTCCCAAGTTATTTCATTTGAGATATCTCCAAGTTCAATTTAAGAGAGATAATCCTAAATCAATCTCAGAGCTTCAGAATTTGCAAACTCTAATTTTTCCTATTTGCTCTTTACCTGGAAAGATATGTACGATGAAGAATTTGATGTATACACATATGACGGGACTCTCTTGTTTACCGAGTCCTAAAACAGAATGTCTTGTGACAGGGATGCCAAATATAGAGGAATTTTCTCTTCTTTCTTACACCAGTTGTACAAAAGAAGTCTTTTTTGGCATTCCTAATCTAAAGAGATTGATCGGTCATATATCTTTTACCTGAAATTAATCTTCCCCTTGGGTATTCGAATTTCAGATTATTGTCGGCAAAATGAACCCATACTTTGGTAACCCGCTTGCCAACCCATATTTTAGTAGTTTGGGTGAATGGCTTTTTTACGTGGATAAAATATGGGTTGAAACCCATATTCAACCCATAGAAATATATGTATTCATGGGTAAAATATGTGTTAACTATGATTTAATCAAATGGTTAAGCTTCTAACTTCTTCTCACTCAAAAATCAGTACTTTCTAATTTTTTTTAATATTTGTTAACTTAAATATTTTGAAAATATAAATTTAAATAAAGTACCTCTAGAAAGTAGGAAAATA